>JAPYXV010000816.1:0-14761 GCA_028533065.1 Trachops cirrhosus | reverse complement strand
TCTCTTGCTGCTTCTAGGATTCTCTCCTTCATTTTTACCTTGGGTAATGTAATGATGATGTGCCTTGGTGTGTTCCTCCTTGGGTCCAACTTCTTTGGGACTCTCTGAGCTTCCTGGACTTCCTGAAAGTCTATTTCCTTTGCCAGATTGGGGAAGTTCTCCTTTACTATTTGTTCAAATATCTTTTCCACTTGTTGTTTTTCCTCTTCTCCTTCTGGTACCCCTATAATTCGGATGTTGGAACGTTTAAAGATGTCCCGGAGGTTCCTAAGCCTCTCCTCATTTTTTTAAATTCTTATTTCTTCATTCTTTTCTGGTTGTATATTTTTTTCTCCCTTCTAGTCCACTCCATTGATGTGAGACCCATCTTCCATTCCATCACCATTGGTTCACTGTGCATCTTTCTTCATTAAACTTATTGTAGCCTTCATTTTTTCATGTAATTTGTGACCAAAATCAACCAATTCTGTGAGCATCCTGATCACCAGTGCTTTGAACTGTGCATCTGATAGGTTGGCTATCTCTTGGTCGCTTAAAAGGATGGGTTCTGGGGCTTTCAATTCTTCTTCTCTTTGAGCCATCTTTGTGCTGTTTTTTTTTTTGTTTTGTTTTGTTTTTTTGTCTTGTGGAGCTCCGGTAGTGAGGGGCGGGGCCTTAGGAGTTCACCAGGGTGGGACACCCCAGTCCCTGGGTTGTGACCCTGTATGTGGGGGCGGGGTCTGAGGAGGAACCATGGCGCTTGCTCTGCTCTCTGTAGGATCTCAGACCCTTCCGCCACTTTCGGCAAGCTAACTTGGGCCCCAAGCTAATTGGGCCCCTCTGGCACCAATTCCTGCATGGGAGGGCCTGTGCACCCACGGGACCTTCCTTTTCAATCAGTGACCCCAAGCTCTATTTCCTGGCGCTAGAACCCTGAGTTGCACGCAGTGCCTTGCTTCACAATGGCCGCCTCGCTGGGTCTGCTGGTCACCACCCCCTGGCCAGGGCCCACCAGCCACCGCTGCTTGTGCGCCCAGGGTCTGCCTGCTGCAGCCTTGCGAGCTGCCCCGGTTGCTCAGCTTTCTTCTCTGTGTCCCTTGCCCAGCTGCCCGACTTCACCCTTCCTACCAGTCTGGATGAACGTGTCTATTTTTAAATCCTTGGGTGTCTGACTTCCATACACTTCAATTTTCTGTCAGTTCTGGTTGTTATTTTGTTTCTATATTGTTGTTGTCCCTATCTTGGTTGTGCGAGGAGGCACAGTGCGTCTACCTATGCCTCCATCTTGGCCGAAAGTCTAAAGGGTGTAAAGTTTCTATATGAGGCGATGAAATGTCCTAAAATTGTGATATTGCATATCTCTGTGAAGTTATTAAAACTATTGAACTGTATACTTTAAATGGGTGAATGTGTGGTATGTGAATTGTTTCTCAATAAAGCTGCTATTAAAACAACAACAATATGAACAAGGAAGTTCGAGGAAAAAATAAAATAGTGATTGGCCATGACAATGCTGCAGAACAAAGCGGAAGGATTTGCACTACCAGACATCAAGACCTCTCTAAAGGCTGCGTATTTAAGGCGATGCGGTGCTGGCACAAGGATGGACAGACAGACCAATGGAGTAGAACAGAGAGTCTGCAAACAAACCCACATGTATTTGATCACCCAGTTTGTGACAAAGATGACAATATAGTGCAGTGGGGAAAAGGTCTTTTATATCAATGGTGCTGGGCCAATTAAATATCCATACAGAGGAAAATAAATATTGACTCCTACCATTCACCATACATAACAAATCAACTCTAGATGGATTATGGAACTAAGTAAAAGTTTTAGAAGAAAATATTGAATATCTTCATGACATCAAGATAGGCTAAGATTTCTTTTTTTTTTAATTTTTATTTATTTATTTTCAGAGAATGGGAAGGGGAGGGGAAAGAAAGGGAGAGAAACATTGATGTGTGAGAAATATATCAATCAGTTGTCTCTGGCACACCCCCAACTGGGGACCTGGCCCACAACCCAGGTGTGTGCCCTGACTGGGAATCAAACCAGTGACCTTTCAGTTCACAGGCTGGTGCTCAATCCACTAAGCCACACGAACCTGGGTGGCAATGACTTCTTAAACAAAGCACCAAAAAACAAATAATAAAGGAAAATATGACAAATTGGATTACATTAAAGTTAGTGACTTCTGACCTTTAAAAAAGGTAGAAAGAAGACATTTGCAATATGTATACTAGAGAAAGAACTCACGTCCAAAATGTATAAAGAACTACCGTATTTTTCAGACTATAAGATGCACTCTCCCACCCCAAATTTGGGAGGAATAATGGTTGGTAATGCTGCTGTTGAGTTCTGTTTACATTTACATTGGTGAAATATTATGTTACTTATGTTATTAAATATTTTACCACATTTTTTGCTTCAAAATTGTTTTTCCTATTTTCCTCCTCTCAAACCTAGGTGCATCTTATGGTCTGAAAAATATGGTACATATTAATAAGAAAAAGACAGACGATCCAACAGAAAAATGGGCAAAGACTAGAACAAGCACTTCATAAAAGAAGATATCCAAGAGGTCAATAATCTTGAAAAGGTGCTGAACCTCTTTAGTTATCAGGGAAATGAAAATTAGAACCGTGATGTGAGTGCTTAATGCCACTAAATTGTATGTTTAAAAATGGTCAAAGTGGTAGGTTTTTTGTTATGTATATTTTGCCACAATTAAAAAAAATATGCACTGTGGTGGAAGTATAAATTTGTGCAACTAATTTGGAAAACTGGCAATATTGACTAAGATTGAACTTACATTTACCCAAGACTCAGCAATTCTACTCCTAGAAATCAGTATATATGTTCATCAAAAAACATGTACAATGGACAACCAAATTGTCCTTCGATAGAGGATTGGATAAAGAAGATGTGGTACATATATACATTGGAATGCTACTCAGCCATAAGAAAAGATGAAATACTGCCATTTGTGACGACAACATGAATGGACCTTTAGAATAGAATATTGAGCTAAGTGAAATAAGTCAGTCAGGAAAAGCTAAGAACCATATGGTTTCACTCATATGCAGGATATAAAACAAACTCATGGACACAGACAACAATGTGGTGGTTGCCTGAGGGAAGGGGGTTGGGTAGGGATGTCGTGGGGGCTAATTATGGTGACAGAAGATGGTTTGACTTTAGGTGGTGGGCACATGGTGCAATAGACAGAACTAGTATCATAGAATTGTACACTTGAAACCTACAAGATCTTATTAACCAATGTTACCCCAATAAATTTAATTTTTAAAAAATATGTATAAGAATAGTCATAGCAACACTATATATAATAGTTGTTAGGAAAACAACCCAAGTATCCATCAATAGTAAATAGATATATTATGGTAAATTTGTACATGGAATGCTTTGTAGCATTGTGAAAAATATTCTATAACTACTTCCAGTAATATGAATGAATCTCACAAACATCCTCTTGAGTAGAAGAAGCTAAACACAAAAAGCAATATGACTTTATAAACACAAAAAGCAATAAAACACAGGTGTGTTCCATTTATGATTGATGTACTTTTCTGGATATGTGTTACCCTTTCAATAAAGCAATTACTGTAGAGAAGAAAAATAAATTTACAGTAAGATATTTTTTCCTCAGAAAACAGGGCAGAATGATCAAAATGTATTGTTATTTGCTCTGCTTTTCTTTTTAAAGGGAAAGAATAATATGAGCCTTTCTTACATTAAAACATTTACATCTTCTGAACATTTTGATTTTGTTTTAAATTTTGCTGGTTTTAAAAGTATTATATAAATAATGCCAGCCTATTACGTGGAGAAAAACTAGAAATGATGATAAAAACCATTCCTGATCTACTGCTCAAGGATCACTTCCATTTACAATATGGAGCCCTGCATTTATCTTAGCCAACCACACACAGTTGATATCATAGGATCATTTAATTTTATATTATCAATTTATGAGCTTTTAGAGGCAAGTCCATATTTGCTCCTTATGAATTAAGCTCTTTTATTCTTTTGTTATGAAAAATTCAGTTGGGATACTCAAAATAAAAAAGTATCTAGTTATTGTAAACAGAAGTTATTTCATATTTCTCATTTTAATACTATATTTTCCAAATCTCTAGTCATGAGAGAACTCTGAATCTTTATTAAATGCTTTACTATCATTAACTCCCTTTGCTCATAATTCATTCTGTTCAGGATGAGGCTAATTTTTTAAATGTTTAAATAAATAGCTAAGGAATCCCTTGTTTAGGTTTTTAAGCTCCTGTGAGTTCGGCAGCTGTTTCTATTGAGTAGGTGTGTGAAGGGTAACACTACCCCTTTTCCCCTTCAGAGGAGGTACATCCGCTTCCTCCTTTCTGGATGTCAGACATTCTGAATGCAGTGAAACCACTGGGTTATTTTGGGAGCCACTTTTAATGGTCACTTGCCCTTCATTTAAAGGGAAAGATGCCTCAGCAAGGTGAGGAATGATACTATTTCAGTTGCTCTCTAAGGATGTGGCTTCAACCAGACAGGATACAGATAGGGCACTTTTTTTTTTTGAGGGGACTGAGTGGCAGTGCCCTTGCCCTGGCTTGGCATTCCAGAGAGGAGATGTGGTACTCTGTTTTTGACCCTTGAAAGAAGATATACTTGGACATACCAGCTTCCTAGACAGCAGCTGTGGAGAGGGAAGTCTTGACTTCCTTTTGAATCACAGTCCAGGATCCCGGATATTCTTCTTCTCATATCTGGTCTGAGATTAAACAAATCTCTTTCCCAGGACATTCATTTGAATCCTTGTTATCATTGGTCTTTTAAAATTTTTTTAAAGCTTTCTCAGTTCAGTGGAAAACCCCTGCATCATCCTTTTCCTGCCAAGTGCTTTGCAAAGATGACAAACAGGAAATGTAAACTGACACTGACCATTTGAACGACAGTGGTCTGGGAGCTGTGATAAGAACACATGGGATGTACACGTACTGAGCCATCTTAAATCTATCAATCCTTTTTATGATTCACACTCGTGCTTAAAGGCCAGGCCAACTCATGGAGAGCTTAGAATTAGCTGAAAGAGTTTCATCTTCAATGATGAACCATAAATGACACTTGGTTCTGGGTTTATGTATACTTTAAGATATTATAAACTATAATTATTGATACATTGGTGTGTTTTGTGGTTTTATATACTCCTGGGAAGCAAGGAATCTCTTCTCTGCAATGCACCAGATTGTTTTAATTGTATAGCCTCATAAAGTATTGTTATGGTAATGATAGCTTTGTTGTGTCATTATAATTACTACTGAACCATATGGTTATTTATCTTTGCTTCTGTGTGTGCTTTCTCTGAATAGAGAGACCTTTATAGCTAGATCAGGGAATGGCATATGATGTGGGGCTTCAGCATATAGAGAAAGACAGAATTCCTTTTAGAATTTTAGACTTGGACTATAAATATCATAGTGTCCAATCACCCCATTTTGTACATGGGAAAACTGAGCCTCAGAGAGTTTGATGGTGTCCTTTGATGCCACACAGCTACTTAGGGGTAGAACAGGGACATATTTCCCAATTCCCAGGCCAGTGACCATTTAAATAGTCTTGACACCTTGCCGAATAGTACATAAGTAAACTTACTTTGTCTGACAGACACCAAGTAGATGAGCTTGGCCATGACATTTTTAAATATCTTTAATTATAAAGACACCAAGATCTTGGTAATGCCATAAATAACAATAATATAATTATTTCCCTTTATCTATCATCCCTTTCTCTAATTTTGATACTTACCATCAATTTCAAGTGATATCAAACCATATTTGGCATAAGTTCAATAGATTTGGACAGCTCATAGTCCACACTTCTTTTGAGGGCTGTGAATTTGGGGCCAAACTTAAAAGCTGACAAATCTAGATGCCATTCAAATTTAGTTTATAAACTGTTGTTTTAAGCAATTTTATATAATGTCTATAATGCATACAGTTCAAAGTTAGGAATTTATTATAGGAAAATAATCAGAGATATGTACAAAGATTTATATACAATAGGGATGTTTATTTCAGCATTACTCATAGTAAGATGTAGACACTAATTTTATACTCAACTTGTTTACTCTCTTATTGAATTCAATGTTCTTCTTTTCTTGGAAGGAACTACAAGATTTTGTTAACAGTAATTACCTTTGGAAAGAAAGAATTGCTGAGTGGGAAGAAAAGCTTTTACTTTCCATTTTGTAACTTTTTGCATTGTTTGATTTTTCTGCCCAACATACAGGGTGAGGTAAAAGTAGGTCCACAGTTTTTCATATTGAAATAATATAATAATTAATCAATAATAATGCAGAATAAACCCTGTGTTTCACATACTCACAACTGTGAGCCTACTTGTACCCCACCCTGTAGATGTACTACTTTATTTTATTTTCTTCAAAAACATCAACAGATATTTATTTCCTAGGTGGGAAGATAATGGACATTTTTGGTTTCCTTCTTTTGATTTCTCTATGTTAAAAAAATAATATATTATCTTAAAAATTAATGTCTAAAAAAAGATTTTATAATATATCTATGTGATGAACTTCAATACATTAGTTTTAAAAATCTCTTTAAAAATGTAATAGTAATGGCATGAGAAAGTTTCTGAAAATAGTAAGTGAAAAAGCATTTATAAAAAGTATGTGTTATCGCCGTGACTGGTGTGGCTCGGTTGGGCATCATCCCGCAAAGTTGAAAGGTCATTGGTTCAATTTCCAGTCAGGGCACATGCAAGAGGCAACCAATCTATGTTTCTCTCTCACATCGATGTTTCTCTCCCTCTCCTTTTTTCCAACTTCTCTTTTTCTAAAAAAAAAAAAAAGGTATGTATTATTTATGAGCACCATTATATTATTAAAATACAATATAAACACATATGACAGAGATTGAGACAGACAAAGGAAATTTCAAAATGTTGACAGTGTTTATTTCTAGGAGGTGAAAATATAGGTGAGACTATTTTTTATTTTGTGATTTTCAGTATTTTTCGTTAGTGAACATTTGTTAGTACCTTTTTTGTCTACACTCTCTGCTTAGGTGACTCTACCATCTACAATTTGTGTCAGTGAGCTCCCAATGTTACTACTTCTGGCTAGACCTCTCCTCCTAAGTTTCAGACACACATGACCCACTGCCTCCTTTGAATTTCTACTTGGATGTACCAATGGGCTTCTCAAACTCAAAACATCTAAACTAGAGCACTTGACTCCACTCTCTTACCCACTGGAACCACCTCGATTCCTCTCTATCCAGCACTATCCACATCCACCCTTTCATAAAATTCTGAGTCCCTGTTCTCAGCGGTGGCTTCTGAGGCTCCACTGTGGTCCTTGACTGGTCACATCCCTGCCCGCATTGTGAGGTCCATAGGGCCAAGGGGTCATGCTTGCACAGAGCCTGTGGTCGCCCTTCTAGACCATTCTCTGGCCACCCAAGGCTCCAGAATTCCATGCCCAAACAGTACAGAGCTTGCTCCCAGGGCCTGCAGGGGCCTCTTCCCCTGGTCCATCCTCCTGAGGGCAGGGTGACACCTAGGGCACAGTCTCCTCTAGCCCCAAGAGGTGAGCAAAGGACCTTTTTGCTAAGAATGCGTGAACAGAGTGTGGCTGGTAAGCTGGATTTCCACACACCTGTGGGTGAAGTTCCTTGCAGTGTGGAAAGGAGTTGGAGGTAGGAAGAGAAAAGGAACAGGCAGAGGAAGGAAGGTGAGGGGCCAGCTCTCCCCTTGTTCCATTACAGCATTCCAAGGAATCTGAGAAATCTAAATTCCAACCAGGACTTCCACATTGTTATGAAAGCATATTTTTCAAGATAGGAGGATAGAAGATATATTATTTAATGGTCTGCAGCTTAATTTATAACTCACACATATAAGCATTTGGGTTTGGACTTCCATTTGTTCTCTTGTCCTAAGCCAGGGATGTCAAACTCATTTTCACCGGGGGCCACACCAGCCTCGTGGTTGCCTTCAAAGGGCTGATTGTAATTTTAGGACTGTGTAAATGTAACTACTCCTTAACAGTTAAGCGAGAGATCGGTGCTGCCACTGGGTAGAAACAAGGTGCTGTTCCGGATAAAACAAGGTGGAGGGCCGGATTCAGCCCACGGGCCTTGTGTTTGCCACCTGTGCCCTAAACCCTGCAACAATCAGTGTTGAGTCTGACTTTAAGTTCTATCTTCAAATATATAATTTTAACCAGCCTTCTGCTTTCCTACTGGCCTCCTGATGGTCCATTCTCCATACAACAGAAGATCTTAAAAAACAAACATTAGGGGGGCTCTCTTCCTCCCAGGGAGCACGCCAGAGCCTTTCCCCTGCCCTCTTCTCCCCTCCCTGCCCCGCCAGGACGTTACCTTTACCTTCCTCTCTCCTAAGCTCCAAGAGCCCTTCTTCTGCCTCTGTAACTCGTTTCCTGAGCCCATTTCTTCTACAGCTCACTTTTTCTACCTCTGTGACTTTCTAAATAAACTTTCTCTTATAGTTTGAGTCTTGACTCTGAATTCTTTCTTAGCTAGAACTCAAGTACCATGGTTGCTGAACCAAGGTCCAGTGTGCCCCCACTGGTCTAACACCTGGTGCCTTTCTCGCCTGCCGCGGACAACTAGCATATTGTGCTAGCACAACTAGTGCTGGTGTCACTACTTCATTTTATCCATTCTGGTAGGAAAGAAAAAACAAACAAAAGCCAAGCAAACATTAGCGTACTGCTTAAGGTCCCCCGGTGGATCCATCTGCAAAACCCTTATCAGAACTTTCCAGCTCTGCCTCCTCCATACCTCACTTCATCCTATTTTCCCCCCCTGGTTGCCAAGCTCTGGCCACCGTGACCTTTCTTCCTTCTGAACACTTCTGCTTGTTCTTGCCTCAGGGCCTTTGGGCTTCTTCCTGTTTTCTCAGTTTGGAGCAGTCTTCCCTGAGCCCTTTGCTTGGCTGCCCCCTTCTTGCTATAAAGACTCTGCCCAAATGTCACTTCGTCACTCTTTCTACATTGTTCCTCTAATCACTCTCTGTCACGTTGCCATTTTATTTTCTTCTTTTACTACTTTTATTTATTTACTTACTTATTTTCTGATTCCCCGTTGTAAGAGATGGATCTCATTTATCTTGTTCCCTGTCTCATTGCTGGCTCCAAGAGCCACACCTGGCACATAGACAATAAATATTTGTCAAGTGAGCAATTCTCCCCCTTTGCCTTCTGACCAGATCCTGTAAACAATATCTTGAGGCACATTAATATGATCCAGTGGGATCTCTGTTTTATAGAAGATACTGGTTGCCAGAAAATATTGGGTTACACTGTAAATCATTAGCAAAGATTGGACAGGATCCCAGCCTAGCATCTCACCAACCCCAGGCTCCTTCCACAGCAACCTGAGCACTCAGTTAAGCCAAAGAATCCATCCTCCTCATGTGTTTTTCTATATTCCTTGTAAAAATATTCACTTGTACCATTTTAGAGAAGGAAAAAATTTTAGCAATTTTCTAAAATAAACTCCATGATGTGCCATAATGCCCTCTTATAAAAAAAGTAATCCAAGGCTTTTACTCAGAAGTCTTTGTCACAGTTTTTCACCCTCATTGCTCTCTCTCTCTCTCTCTTTCTCTCGCTCTCTCTCTCTATATATATATAGTGAGAGAATATATATTATATAATATATATAGCACATATATATATGGTTTCTTTTCACATGAAATTACTTTGTTTTATTTCAGTCCATTTAGCCAGTTTGCAATGTAAACATAAAAAGAAACATTCTTACCCTGAAGGATTAAGACTGCTTGAGCAAACAATTATAAAATGACATAATCAGCTGATTCTCATGGTCCTTTTAATTCTTCCTCTTAATGTATTTTTATTGTTTTGTTTTTGCTTGCTTTTTAGCACAAAAAAATTAAGACAGAAGATGATTACTCATTCAGTTCCTATAAGGTAACAGGTCCCAAATTCAATGCTATATATCCTTAGTAACTGGGAGCTCAATAAATATAATCAAACTAATTTAAATACTATTGAGGGAATTTTCCTCTAGATTTTAAAAACATTTCCTAGACTTTGAGTCTTTTTTACAGCATTCTTGAGGTATCATCACATAAGATAAATGGCACACACTGAAACTGCACGGTTTGAATGGTTTTGACATGTGGAGAAACCATCACCACAATCTAGAAAATGAGCACATCTATCACCTCCAGTGGTTCCCTTGGGCCCCTTTAGAATCCCTCTCTCATCTCCCCATTGCCCCCACTGTATTTTGCATTTTCTAGTATTTTATATAACTGGAAGTGTATATCATGTTCTCTTTTTTTATCCTCGCCTGAGGACATTTTTTCATTGCTTTTTAGAGAGAGAGGAAGGGAGAGACAGAAACTTCGATGTGAGAGAGAAGCATTGATCAGTTGCCTTCCATAGGCAACCGGACAGGGGAATGACCCTGCAACCTAAGTATGTTCCCTGACCTGGGACCAAACTTGAACCCTTGGGTTATAGGACGAATCTCCAACCGACTGAGCCACACTGGCCAGGGGGGCGGTATGTACTCTTTAATGTGCTCTTTTTCAGTCAGGCTTCTTTCATTCAGCGTAATTGCTGAGCCTCACCCATGTTGTTGTGTATTTCCATAGCCTGTTGATTGCTGAGTAGTATGTCATTTTATGGTGTTACCACAATTTGTTTATCTGTTCACTTTTTAATGGATATTTATATCACTTCCAGTTGTTTTGATGGATATTTATGTCAATTCCAGTTTGGGTTTTGTTGTTGTTGGTTTTTTTGTTTTGTTTTGTTTTGTTTTTTTGGCTATTCCAAATTTCTATCATAGATTTTATTTATTCATTTTTAGAGGGAAGGGAAGGAGGGAGAAAGAGAGAGAAACATCAATGTGTGGTTGCCTCTCATGTGTCCCCCACTGGGGACCTGGCCTGCAACCCAGGCTTGTGCCCTGACTGGGAATTGAACCAGTGACTCCTTGTTTCACAGGCCCGCACTCAATCCACTGAGCCACACCAGTCAGGTGTGTACAAGTCTTTATATGGCTATGTTTTCATTTCTCTTAAGTAGATACCTAAGAGTAAAATGGCTTAGTTATATGGTAGGTTATGTTTAACTTTATAAGAAACTTCCAAACTATTTAAACTATTTTACATTCTCATCAGCACTGTTGTCCATCTTTGCCAATATCTGGTCTGATCAGTCTTATATATTAGTCATTCCAGTGGAGGTGTAGTGGTATCTCACTGTGGTTTTAATTTGCATTTTCCTACTGACTAATGATATTGAACATCTTTTTACGTGCTTATTTGGCATCTATTTATCTTTTTCAATGAAATAAGTCTTTTGCCCATTTAGAATTGGGTTGTCTTATTATTGAATTGCAAGAGTTCTTTATATACTCTAGATAAAAGTCCTTTGTCAAATGTATGATTTGCAACTATATTCTCCCTACTTGTTTGTGATTTGTCTTTTCACTTTCTTTAAAGAGAAAGTTTTTAATTCTGGTGAAGTCCAATTTATTGATCTTTCTCTTTTATAGTTTATGTTTTTTGTGTTCCAGTTAAGAAACTTTTGCCATCTGAATGCTACCAGGGAAAATTTCTTCCATATTTTGAATAACATCTCTTAAACTTTGAATCTTTAAAACATGCTCTTTGGTTATGAAAACGCTTGAGGAACCAACCACTCCTCAGCTCCCTCATCTGGTGACAATGCTCTTCTAAAATGTCTGAACACAAAACATTTTTAAATTATGAGTCAGAAATTACCTACTGCGTTTTTATTTTTTTCAAATATTTTTCAGAATTGCAAAATTCCTTATTTTGGGGAACATAGAAGAAATAATTAGAAAATGTGAGACATGAAACTCAAATAGTGCTGGTCTCAATCTGTCAGATGGCAGAGTGCTTGGTTCTAACTCCATCCCACCTTGGAAATACAGTCATGCCCTGCTTACTGATGGGAATATGTTCCTAGAGATGTGTGATTCCTCCTTGTGTGAACATCATAAAATGTACTTACACAAACCTGGATTAGCCTACCACACGCAAAGGCTGTGGTATAAACCTAGGCTATAAACCTGGATAGCATGTTACTACACTGAGCACTGTAAGCAATTGTAATACAACGGTAGGTATAGTACTTTTATACGACTGATGGCACAGTTGGCTTTGGTTATACCAGCATCACCACAAACGCACGAGGAAAGTCTTGTGCCAAGACTATCAAGTTCCCAGAAAGCTGTGCAAGGCCCTGGGGGGAGCTGTGTGTCTTTGGGCCAGCAGCTCGTGGCTCCTCCCCAACTGCACTTGGGTACTTTGGGGGAGAAACAGAAAGAGGAGGGGGAGAAGGAGGTGAGGAAGAAGAGAGGGGTGAGTTCCATAAGAAAGTCAGGAAGGGTGGGTGGGCTGAAATGGGAATAAAGGATAGAAACTGTATTGAATAATGACTAAAATGAAAAAAATAAAAAGCCACTTGATCCAAGTAAAAAAAAAAAGAAAGAAAGAAAGTCAGGAAGGATGTGTAGGGCCAGCTTCGAGCCAACCTCATAGCCATACTCCAGGTCCTGCTGGTGCTACAACTTTAGGGCATCACTAGGTGATAAAAATATTTTAGCTTCAGTATAATCTTATTGAACCACCATTGTATATATTGTTGAGTGAAACATCATTATGAAGTGCAAGACTGTACTTTTTACAACCATTCATTTTCATTAAATTCTGGATGGAGGTAGAGAACAGTTTACTGCCTTAATGGATAACACTAAAGTCCTCCCAGGAAGAGAAATGTTCTTGTGAGGGAGAATACTACATTTTAATTAATGCTTATTAAAATGCTTATTAAAATATAGTCAGTGAGTGATGCGGACACTGGCCCACAGTGTCCATGGTGTTATGGATGAGACGAGACAAATTCACACAGACTACCAAGTCCTGTGGAGGAAAAGGGACAGTAAGGCTACTCTCTGAAGAGGAGAGTGCGCCGACCCCTGCCTTGACAAGCTTTTATTGGCTTTCTAATAGCATACATCAAAGAAGGTTTTCATTCATTAAGCTTAGGTTTGCTTTAGGTAATTACTTTTTACAGATAGCAACAGAAGGGATGTTACTGATTACTTCTTATGGATTAACAAGGAGAAAATGTTGCAAATGCAAGGGAATGATAAGAGTAACATGTTGGTCTGGTTACACTTCAGTCCTTGGGAGAATTAGCACAGACTTCAGGAAGTTACTTTAAAGATATGAAGTAAGCATTTGCTGCCTGAACTCAGGATGAGAGAGTTTTAGCAAGAGCAAGTCACAAAGCAGCCTAGGTATAATGCAGGCCTGATTTCCCATGGGAGAACTTCTTCATGGGCATGGTCCTGTGTGCCGACTCGCTCCCCACTGGTTTTCCAAGTGGATGCTGAGCTACATTTCCACCCCTTGCAAAGCGGTTCCCTACAGGTGAGCACCCACATACACCATCTCTTCCTCTCCTGAGGGTGTCAATTGCTCCAAGCTTACAAAGACAGAAGAGTGGTCTCAGTAACAGAGGAGATGGGAAAGAGAGAGAAGAGTGGGAAAAGTGGCTTGAATATGAGGGCTTTGCCAGATATGATATAACCCTCTCTCCAGGAACCCCACAAAGTAATCTGCATCTACTGAATAGGAGACTTTTATTGTTGAAACTGAAGAAATGGCCTACACTGAAGTGGTTCAAGACAAAAATAACATGTGAGATTTAGAAGATCAGAGGCCCAGATGAGCCTGGAAACCTAGGGTCCCCTTGAGTATTTACAAAATCTTGGGAGGGCCCTTAACTTCCACAGGCACTGAAAGTTACGGATATTTGAGTCAATTGTCCTTATCCTGGGCCTTTGCATGATTCTGAAATGGTACAGAATCCAATATCACAAGTTTAACAGCCTAGCTTTTGACCACGATGGGCTTACCTGCTTAAGTGCTCTCTTGGAAACAAACCTTAGAACCATCCAGAGCTCAGATTCATTGACTTCTCCACCTTCACGCAGTCTCCTCCTCTCATTATTCCATCCAGTTCAGATTTCAAGGTTCATCACTTCCTGCAAATACTTCAGATCCCTTGTTTCTTTTTTCTTCTTTTCTTGGGCAAACATTGTGCTTATCTGAGCAAACTTCAGCCCTGCAAAGATTCAGTCACCTTCTCTGATCCTTTCTTATCACAAACCTAATAACACACTCACAGCTAAACTCCTTGTCCTTCACGTTAGAGCAGAGAGAAGTGTGGCCTTGTCATATCAAAGACTATCCTTTTCCAGTGTTAAGTTTCCCACTCAGACTTCCAGCCAAGATGAAGGCATAGGTAGATGCACCGTGCCTCCTCGCACAACCAAGATAGGGACAACAACAATATAGAAACAAAATAACAACCAGAACTGACAGAAAATTGAAGTGTATGGAAGTCGGACACCCAAGGATTTAAAAATAGATGCATTCATGGAGACCGGTAGGAGGCACGGGCGAGGGATGTGGAGCAGAAAACAAGCAACTGGGGCAGCGCACAAGTCCGCAGCAGGCAGACCCTGGGTGCACAAGCAGCAGTGGCTGGTGGGCCCCCGCCAGGGGGTGGCGACCAGTAGACCCAGCAGGTGGTGAGCGGCAGACCCAGTGAGGCGGCCATTGTGAAGCAAGGCACTGCGCGCAGCTCAGGGTCCCAGCACCAGGAAATAGAGCTTTGGGTCACTGACTGAAAAGGAAGGTCCCATGGGGTGCACAC
>JAPYXV010000815.1:0-14763 GCA_028533065.1 Trachops cirrhosus | reverse complement strand
TAGCTGTTGTAAATTGTGTTGCTATGAACATTGGGGTGCAAAGGTTCTTTTGGATGGGTGTTTCAGGGTTCTTAGGATATAGTCCCAGCAGTGGAATTGCTGGATCAAAGGGCAGGTCCATTTTTAGTTTTCTGAGGAAGTTCCATACTGTTTTCCACAGTGGTCGTACCAGTCTGCAATCCCACCAACAGTGCACTAGGGTCCCTTTTTCTCCACAACCTCTCCAACACTTGTTGTCTGTTGTTTCATTTATGATGGCCATTCTGACTGGTGTGAAGTGGTATCTCATTGTGGTTTTAATTTGCATCTCTCTGATAGCTAGTGATATTGAGCATCTTTTCATGTGTTTCTGGATCCTCTGCGTGTCCTCCTTGGAGAAATGCCTATTTCTCCAAGGAGAAATAGTAATGTAATGGTAATGTAATGGTAAGTCCTTAGCTTGGTCTCAGCCTTGAGAGGCTGTTAAAAGTTCAGTCTGGAGATTACTTATGAAAAATTCCATCAGAACAGTTCTAACAGAGCCTATATACTCAAATGCTATTCTTGTACTCTTATAAATAATCAGGCCAAGTTTATTTTGCAAATAAATTAGTCTTACTTTGGTTAACTTTGGTAAAAATGAGGGTGATTTTAGAAAGAAAAATTATGTTTCAATAAAAACTATAATACATACTTATGGATATTATATTCTAGTCTTTGAGATTTTGTTTTCTACCTCTGAAGTAGACTGGATGCAGAATTATTCCAGTTTCCCCAATATTTGGTTGCACTCTCTGAATGAATTTTTCTAGTTTTCTTCATTCTTTGATTTGGAATGATTGAGAACTAAAACTTTCCCTTTTCCCAAAGCCCTGAGAACTCCCTCTAGACAACTTGATATACACTTTAGATAAATCACCACAACACCTCATACATGGATAATCCTTGTGCCTGTTGAAGAAAGATCACCAAACACTTTCAAACTGCAAAAGATGTTTGACCCTGATATCCAGAAATCTTCTCAACTGCTTTCTTTCAGAACTGAGAATCTGGGATTATAATTTGTTCTAATCATTAACTTTTGGTGTTTATTTGTTTCCATAGACATGTCTCTTACCGATTACCTAATTCTTTCATAATATAGGCCTAATTTTGGGACCCCACCTACCTACAAGCCTGCCTCCTGAAATAAGATACAAGTGTTTAACTGAACTGACCAGTTCTCAAGACTGAGACTGGTTTAATGAGATATGGAGCCATGTATCAAGTTAGCTTCTGAAATATAAAACTTATTTGAAGCTTCTTATAACTAACTCTCCAATACCCAGCATCTTCTTTTGTTTTCAGCTGAAGGTGCTATTTAAAGTGATGGCTTCTGCCGTTTTGGCAAGTTACTCAGTTTTCCTGGGTCTCCACAGGAGGTATACGTGTTACTGTATTAAACTTTAATTTGTTTTTCTCCTGTTAATCTGTCTTAACATTAATTTGATTATTAATTCTGACAGAAGAATTTAGAAAGGTGGGAGAAATTATTTTTCTGACCCCACAGGGACACGTTACTTGGATGTAATAGTAACCCCAAGACCAATAGTGATTAGTTATAGTTAGGATATAGTCATACTCAGCTTACTAAAACATTGTGTTCCTTGAATTTCTTTTAATATGATGGGCATCAGAGACAAAAAGGCCTCTAAAGATCCCTGCATACTAATAATATTCCTGCCCCTGTGTAAACTGCTCCCTTTTATTGAATTATTATAAATAGAATAGGGCAGAGCATTGGGATATCACTGCCAATGTTAGGTTACAAAAATACTGTGGCTTCCATCTTGGGCACTCTTTCTTACTCTCTCTTGGATTACTTCAATCTGAAGAAAACTAGGTGTCATGTCATGAGGCAGCACACATGGCAAAAAAGTGAGACATTATAACAGCCATATGAGTGAGCTTAGAAGTGGATTTTCTGATGCCTGTTAGTAGAGATAGAGTGAGTTCAGGAGAAGATCCTCTCTCAGTTGAATCTTGAAATGCTTACAGCCCTGTCTGACATTGACTGCAGCCTTGTGAAAGAGGCAGAGCCAGAACCACTTTGGCTGATCTGCTCCTAGATTCCTGACATAAAATTAGGATATAATAAATACTTGTTATAAGCCAGTAAACTTTAGAATAATGTGTTTTGCAGCAATAGATAACAAATCCAGTAGGCAATTTATTTGTACTTGTGAAATGCTGCCACATAAGGTACATATGTCTGATATTTACAATTCACTTGCTGTTCTTATCTGCTCCAGTTTCTCACCATAACAAACATGTTCTTGACTGTTCTCTGAGTCAATAAGAATTGTCTGGCATTGTAGAAGCTTTACTTCTATCTCTAAATAATATAAATGGAGTTATATGATAGTACATGGAAATACACTGGGGTAGTTTAGAGTAAAGATCTCAAGGGGAACAGAGTGGGCAGAATCACTGGTTCTCCAAGCATGGTTCTCAGACCACCACCAGCAGCAAGACCTGGGAAAAATGATAATGTATTTTTTAACTCTCATCCAAGGATATGTTTATTGATTTTAGAGAGACTGGAAGGGTGGGAGGGAAACAGAGAGAAATATTAATGTGAGAGAGAAACATCAATTGATTGCCTCTCGAACGTACAGTGGCTGGCGATCAAACCTTCAACCTATGTATATGCCCTGAATGGGGATCAAAACCTCAAACTTTTGGTGTATGGGACAATGTTCCAACCAACTGAGCAATTGAACCAGGGCATGATAATGTATTTTAACAAACCTCCCAGGTGATCCTGCTGTGAACTAAAGTCTGAGAACCACTGCTCTAGATTAAGTAGATAGGTGGATAAAGGGCAGAGATTCCTTAAGACACTCCAACGAGAGGTGGAATTTCTATTCCCAATCCCCTCACTATTAATGGAATTTGTGATGACTCCAACCAATAGAACACAGAGGTGCCACAGCCAATTTCTAGGAGCAAGACTTAGGAGACTGGTAACTTATATTTCCTGTCCCTGAAACACTAATCTTTGAGCCTGAAAAGTTAAGAAGTCCGACTTCTCTGCAGGAGAGAAAACCTGGAGATGTCTGGGGCTACACAGAGAGAAAGGGAAGATAAACCTAGATAAGCCAAGCTTTCCACTCAAAGCACCTGGCATATAAATGAAGGTCCTTGGGCACTCCAAACAAGCCCAGCTGCTATGTGGATACCACCCAGTGATTCCAGTCCACATGATCTTGTGTAAGAGAAATTACTCACCCAATTTTGCCTGAACACTTGCCCTATACAGTTACGAGATATAATGAAATGATTGTTTTAAGCCACTAGATTTTGGGGGTAATTTGTTATGCAACAATAGGTAATTATAGTAATTAATGGCTCACTACAAATAAAATTCTAGATTAGTGCTGTTCAATAGAAATGTAATGCAAGTTGCAAATATGAGCCACATATGTCATTTAAAATTTTCTGGTTGTCATATTAAAAATTAAAATGAAAGAGGTAAAATTAAATAATATAATTTACTTAACTAATTCTTTTTAAAAAGATTTTATTTATTTATTATTAGAGAAAGAGGAAGGAAGAAAGAGAAGGAGAGAAACACCAATGTGTGGTTGCCTCTCGTACCCCCTACTGGGGACATGACCTGCAACCCAGGTATGTGCTCTAACTGGGAATCAAACTCGTGACACTTTGGTTTGCAGGTCAGCACTCATTCCATTGAGCCACACCAGTCAGGGCTATTTAACTAATTCTATTCACAATATTATTATTAAAAGTAATTAATATAAAAATTATGAGATATTTTGCATTTTTTATTCATAATAAGTTCTTTAAAATCTGGTTTGTGTTTAATGTTTATAGCACTTTCTAATTCTGAGTAGCCACACTTCAATAGCCACACGAAACTCATGATTAGTCCAGAGGATGCACCTGAGGACCCTTTCCTTCTAGGAGACTGGCCCTGAATCTCCCTGACATTCAGCTTCCTCCTATGTAGAATGGGAATAATAGAACCTTCTTTGGAGAGTTGATATGAATATTAAATGGTATTATATAAGGTACAAGTAACAGTGCCCAGCATTTAGCATATTTTCAATAAATGGAGTATTATTTTTATCCACCTTGTGGAAGTGCTCTCCACAAGGGAAAGTGCTCTCCTTTGACCCAATATCTTTTGGGCCAATCTGTGTTATTTTAACATCAGGTGTTCTCTCTCACCTAAATGTATAGTTGGTTTTAAGACATCCATACAAGTTACTCACTTAACAAATATATTAAACATGTGTGTGATGATTAATGTGTCAAATTCACTGGCCATGTGAGTGCCCAGATTAAACGTTATTTCTTGGGTTTGTCTGTGAGGGTATTTCCAGATGAGATTAGAATTTGAAACAGTGGACTGAGTAAAACAGAATGCCCTCCCCAATATGGGTTGGCATCATCTGATCTGTTGAAGGCCTGACTAGAACAAAAGGAGGAAGAAAGGAGGAATTTGCCACATTTTCATGCCTCACTGCTCATCTCATCTTCTGCCCTTGAAATGGAATTTATACCTCAGCTCCCCTGGTCCTCAGGACTCTGGACATGGACTGAATTAACCACTGATTTCCCTGGGTCTCCAGCTTGCAGAGAGAAGATGGTAAGATTTCTTAACCTCCATAATTCCTCATAATCAATCTCTCTTATATGTAAATATATATAATTGGTTCTGTTTTTCTAGAGAATACTGACTAATATAATGTGTAACACAAAATATCCTAGACATCACTAGCTTTTGGTTATAGAAAAATGTCAAGTATGTTTTTATTAACCCAGTTATGATTGCTGCAGGCCCACAGACCTGTGGGTCAGGAAGCCTTCCTCCTGTGAGTTCACAGACTGGACCATCAGCTGTAGCCACCACATAGATCTGCCCTGTCCTTTCTTTTTTGCTCATGCTCCTGGTTCGTAATATCTCCCCCACAAGATGGCACAAGATCTCTAATGTCCATGCCCCAGATTCTCTGATTCTTCCAGTATTTAGAGTCCTTGGGTTCCAAGGACAGACAGAATAAATAGTCCCCTCTCTGAATTCAAGCCATGCCTCCTCAGCTGACCTGCAAGGCAGTTTGCTTTGGCCCAGAGTCTCACAAGTTCTGTCTTTCATAGTTCTGTTAGCTTTGTCGTTCATTTCATTCTAGAATCTCTGGAGTTTCTTGGTAAAAACTTCTGCATGTTCCTGACTATCCCTTTCTTAATCCTATTTTTGTTCCATTTGCTGCTTTCTACACCTGGCCCTGCTCTGAGCACCAGGAGCCTGGTGCTGATGCGCTGAGCTATGGGTATTTGTTGTTAATGGGCTACTGGTTGGATTTGGCTCTTGGGAGTTACCAGCCAGAGATTCTATCCTGAGAGAGGAGTGAGGTTGAAGTATATATTCTCTGTTCCTCCCCCTACTGAGTCATCACAGTTCTAGCATGGCCTGCAGCTTTTCCAGGCTACAAGTCCTACCAGATGGCCTCTAGGTTCTATTAAGGCTATTGTCTCCCTTTGGTTTTTCAGGCTTGGATGTGCTGATGCTAGTCTCTGCTTATATCAGTACCCTTTATTGGCTTTCTAATTTCTGCTCATGCTTCTGGAAACAGCACCTTAATTAATGCCTCTTCAGTTTCTCTATTTGAGTTGCATTCTGTTTCCTGCAAAGAAACTGGCTGTTATTCCACAGGAACTCATATCCATTCCTTTAGACAGAGCAGAAAGAGAAATAGTCCCTTCCTCTCCATTTTCTTGGGCTACCCAAACACAAACTTCCTCTTCTCCTTCTTATAAATGAAAAGATTTCATAACTATTAACACATTCAAACAAATAATAGGGTGGGGAATGGAGGTGGAGTTGTTAACAGTAATATAATTAGGATGCTAGGTCAAGAAGTAAACAGGACCTTTTATGCATCCATAAAGAAGACTCAGTGCCTCTTTCCACCCCCAGTGAACAAGGCTAGAGGCTTTCATTTCAGAAGAGACAATTTTGTGCCAGAGCACTGAAGAATCTAGCAGGAGATTCTGACTTGGCTCCATCATATTCTTATCAAAAATGCAACTCATTCTTCCGAGGGTTGCAGGTTCAATTCCCAGGCAGGGCACATGCCTGGATTGCAGGCCAGGTCCCCAGTAGGGGGCATGTGAAAGGCAACCACACATTGACGTTTCTCTCCCTCTCTTCCTCCCTTTCTCTTTCTCTAAAAATAAATAAATAAAATCTTTAAAAAATCCAACTCATTCTAGATTTTGGAGAGAACTGAAAATAGTCCAGCCATAATTACAAATGTACATGTACCTAAAAACTGGCCTTTGAGTTTCCATTTCCACACAATTTTCCCCTGGGCTCATGAGGCAGAAATGTCAAGTAGATTACTTGAAAAGGAGAGAGAAGTCATACCTCCTTAGGGACAAATGATGCAGGACCTAAAGTACACCATACTGTAAGGTCAATGTCATACACCTGTAGCAGAGGACTTTTTTTTTAATGTTGATCATCTGCTTTAGAGTGATAATCTTCAGAGAGTGGGCAGAATAATTTTGTGGGGTACAAAAAGAATAGTATAAATTTATTTCTATAATAAAGTATATTGTACTTATAATATAAAGTACTTTACCTATATAAAGTAATTATACTTCATAAATGAACTATCAGCAGTATATAGGTTTAAAGTATGAATAAATATATATTTAATGGGGATGTATACATTTTTTTACTGATAAGAATCTAGGGTTAAAATAATCTGAAATCTACTATTCCAGAAGACTATTCAAACAAAAACAATATTCTTTCTCAAAAGGATTTTTTGAGGTACTTTAAAGAAGTATCTTGATAAAACATAGTAATTGAAAAAACTAAGTGAATTCCTCCAGTTAGTCTAGTTGAGAAAATAGAAAGTAGCCAGAATTTGGGTATTTCCTAGTGGCTTAAGAAATGATTTAGGGACTCAGAGAGAAGATCTGGGGAAATGTTTGAGTTGGGAGATTGGGCAACTGCACCTTTATTTTAAAAGATAGACCTAGTAGGAATAAATGACATTGAGGCAGAAATGATCAAAGACACTGAGGATGTCAAATATTTAATTTGATATTATCTATTTTATTTTGAGTTGTTTTCTGTTATGCTGTGCCTCTATATTAATACTAAAACTTTTGCACAACATTTTGCACACAATAGCCTAGGTTATTGGGGCTTTGGGGAAATGGGTGGAATGGTGGGGTGTAGAGACAACAGGGGCCATGGGACAGCAGCAAAAATTCAGCCTGATTCAGAGTTTAGAGCAAAGAGTCTCCAAGAAAGAACCAATTATGGAGAACTTTTGCAAGTATTTGTGAAGGCATGGAATCATCAGAAGACATATAGAAAAAGGGTTTGAGTTATTTTATTAGGGTGTGAAAAAAAAAGCGTGACCTCAGAAAGTCAGAGACATTGAACATCACCAGATTACACATTAAACACACAATGATGACAGTGATGATAACAACAGTGATAATAACACTCAAAAGGGAAAAAAACATTGCCTTGCTATATTATAAAAATTTATTTAGTGTCTTTTCCTCTTTATGGTAGCTGAAAAATATCATTATCGATTGAGGCTCCTCTATCTGGCTCCACAGCACCTACTTAGAAATTCTCTCCACTGATTCCCTGTTTTTTAAAGGCTCACTTAAGACCATACCTCTCCACCCCACCCCACTCTTTACCCTTAGTCTCCATATTCAAACTCTAGCATATTAAATGCTGGCACTTTAGGAACTCTACTTACAGCTCAGATTTAGGGCAGCTACAACGGAAAGGACAGCCTGTAAAAAAGGGCAGAGGAGCACAGAGGGTGTGCTCCATCGGTATTCCAGTCAGAAATAGCTGGCACTCAGTTTGGTTATAACTTATTAGTTCAAACCAGGTCAAAAATTCTTTCAGGCCTTGAATATTCCTGAATTGCTAGTTCTTGGGAATATGCAGACTTCCTTGGCTCATTCAACTTTTTTCTTCTTCATTACCATTTCTGTGTACTGTCTGGCTCCACTCCATCTTTGCATGAATTCTTTCAGTGTTTCCCTTTGAACTCTTTTCATTCCAAAACCGTTAAGAGGCAATGATTGAAAAACAAAATAACCATCAAGATAATAGAGGAAAACATATCAGACATCATCATCAAATATATGACAAATGTATTTGTATAGATCTTTATTGCCCTTGTAAACTATCTTATAATTATTTGTCTATATAAAATCCCCTCTTATACTTCCTACTCCTCAGGCCATGAGATATCTGAGAGCAAGAAAGAAATGGGTCTTATCTGATTGTATATTTTTGCCCCAACTTCCAAATCAAACTATTTTTTAAGCTAGCAAAGGGTGAAATCAGACACAAGGGACTGGATATTGTGACATATGATCTTGTGTAGCAGTCATCTGTTCGTGAGCACTCTGCCCAGAATGAAAGCTGCTCACATAACAGAACCAGCCAAAGACCTCATAAACTTGGGCAGATAAGGGTTTGTGCGAGTATTTCTCTATCTGGATAATGACAGGCATATGGGAGATGATAAGAGTGAAAGTTATCAAGTTACAGAACAGAATAGACCTCAGACATTATCAGAGCAAGAACAGATCTTCTGACTTACTGATTTCCTGATTATTTTGTATTCCTCTCAACCAGTTTTTCTGCCACTTACTAACTAGCAGATGAATCTTTCATAAAATGCAGCACATAAAAGATCACTACCAAATTCTCCATTTATGAGGAATTATAAGGAAAATAAACTATCTACCTACTAATACTAAACCCAGAATTGTCAATGCTTCAGGCATAGCAGTCTGGATCAAGTAGTTTCAGCTTATACCCAGTCAAGGTACCATAAGGACATGGATATGCCACACAAACCAAGATAATTCGAGGAAAATTCAATGATGAGAGACTAATGTAGGGAAACCAAAAATGATAGTATTGCAGGGCTAGTAACAGCATCATTGTCACTATCTCTAGGCCTAAAATGGCAAAGAGAGGGGAGTGGTTACCAAAAGCTGAAGAGAGGAATAATGTGGAGTGAGTTGTGTTGGAAGAAACTATCAGCTTTGGTTGAAGAATTCAATCATCCCAAGGCAACACTGAAGAAAATAAGCCAGGGGATAAATCCATAGCCTCGTTCTTCCCCACCTGTATAATCTTTTGGTGATATTCTCGATTGGCTGAATTCACCAGAAGCTAGAGGCAAGGGAGCCTGCTGAGGTAGTTCATAGATGGCAGCTTCTCTGGTCAGAGAGCAGAGTACAGAAGTATGGAGAAAAATGTTGACAAGTGCCTTATTGAAGTTATTCCTTCTAAAATGAAAGCAAAAAGAAATGAAATTTATCAATTAAATATGATAAGAGAATAGAAAGTGATAAAAATATAAGCTTGTACATTTCAAAGAATAAGCAACCAAAAAATTTCAGAAATGAAGACCATATTGAAAATCTCATAAAAGACTATTGGAATTGCTTAAATGGCAAAAACAGGAAATAAAGATTGATAAAAAGCAAACATAATTATATAAGGCTTTTTTAAATATTAAGAAGAATTAGCAAGAAAATGATGGTTATGGAACACAGAAAAGAGATCTAACATACACAGTGTTATCCTCTAAGAAGATGTTATTTCACCGTTTTTTTTTTTGAAATACAGAATTCTAGGTTGACAGTTCTTTTTTTTTCCCCCACTATCTTCTCATTTAGAGCTTTGATTACAGGGTAATTCTGGCCTAACAGAGTAAGTTTAAAAGTGTTCCTCTTCTATTTTCTGGAAGTGTTTGAGAAGGCTTGACATTAAGTCGTTAAATGTTTGTTAGAATTTACTTCTGAAGACATCTGATTCTGGACTTTTTTTGGTGCAGGGTTTTTATTACTAAGTCCATTTCTTTACTTGTTATAGGTCTGTTGAGATTTTTTGCATCTCGAGTCATTTCATGTAACTTTTGGTAGGAATTTGTGCATTTTATCTAGGTTATCCAATTTGTTAGCAAACAATTGTTCATAGTATTCACTTAAAAATCCATTTTATTTCTGTAAGGTTGGTAGTAAGTTCCCCACTTTGATTTCTGATTTTGTCATCTTGTTTTCTTTGTCAGTCTAGCTAATGATTTAAGTTTTACATTTTCTAAGAATCACCTTTTGGTTTTGTCGATTCTCTCTCTTGTTTTTTTCTAGTTTCTGTTTTATTTATGTCTAGTTCGAATTTTATTATTTCCTTCCCTCTGCTAGCATTAAATTTAATTTACTTTTTTCCTTGTTCATCAAGGTGTAAAATTAGGTTGATTTTTGAAATTTTCTTCTTTTTAACTGTGTTTACAGCTATAAATTTCCTTCACTGCATTGATGGGCTTTTCTTCTTTTTTGAAGTTATTTTTTCTCTCTTTGTTTTATTTGGATAGTTTCGTTTGTTTTGTCTTAAAGTTCACTAATCTTTATTTCCGTAATGTCTAATTTGCCATTAATCCCATTTAGTGTACTTTTCATGAGACAGGGTGTTTGTTCATCTCTAGAAATTTGATTTGGGTCCTTTTTATATCTTTTATTCCTCTTTCCTTGGTGGTGATATAGGGAACAAAATTATGGTTGCTATTTTAATGTTCTTCTTTGCTAATTTTAGTATCTGTATCAGTTCTGGATCAATTTGGATTATTTTTCCCTCCTTATGGGTTATATTTTCTTGGTTTTCGTGTCTGACAATTTTTAATTGGATGCCATTCATTGTAAGTTTTACCTGGTTAGATGTTGGATATTTTTGTGTTTTTATAAATATTGTTGAGCTATCTTGTGGGATACATTTTGATCCTCATAGGTGTTGTTTTAAGATTTGTTAGGCAGATCCAGAGCAGTGTTCAATCTATAGCTATTTTTTCCCTATTATTTAGACAAGATCTTGAGTAATATGTAACTAGGGTCCTTAAATTATTATTATGTTCTTCAATCTGTCTGGTGGGAACATGCACTATTCCCAGTCCTGTGTGAGCACTGAGTACAATTTCCACTAATCTTACATGTATGCTTCCCTAGACAGAAAAGGGTGGGGGTGGTGCTCTGTAAATGCCTGGAGTTCTCTCTCTGTTTTGCCATCTGCTTTCTGTTACCATGCCCTGCAAATTTTATCTGCCTAGATTACCAGTACAGACTCCTCAACACAGGGATTCTGCTGGTTCTACCTGGATTCCTTCTTCTGATGCTGCAAACTGAAAATTTTTAGGAAGCAGTAAAATGGGGTAATTATCTCATTTGTTTCTCACCTTTCATTGATAACTGTCCTTCCTTGCCTGATGTCCATCCAATGTCTTTAAAACCATCATTATGTGTATTTTGTCAGTTTTTTTATTGTTTCAGGGAGTAGGTTGAATCTGGTCCCTGTTACTCCATGTTGGTGGGAACCACAGAAATAAAATATGTAACATAATATAACATGTCATAGATATTCATGATCATGAACTTCTTTTCTGTGCAATTTGTCTCAGATGTTATAATAATGCTAAGATGACCTACATACAGACACTATAATCAAATTTTTGTTCTCATTTAGTAATTAATCACTGAATTATCAGTGTAAAATAATATCAGTATCCATCATCTGAAAACATTTTAGTCGTAATTCTTCTCCCTTCTTCATGCCCATGCTAGTCTTGCTAGCATTCTTTCTCTACTATCTTCATTCAATTCTTACTTAAGAGTGATAGGAATTTTTGTGAAAAGATAGTTTTGCAAGTCTTAGATAAACTGGACTTCTGTATAGGATTACTAATAAAAATATTTTAGAGTTATATTTCTGCATATCAGTAGATAACAATTATTTATTGCTCACCATAAGCTGAAGACTATTTTAAGCCTTTTATATATTTTAAATAATTGAGCCCTGGATGGTGTAGCTCAGTCGTTTGAGTATGCGCCTATAAACCAAAGGGTTGCTGGTTCGATTCCCAGTCAGGGCACATGCCTGGGTTGTAGGCCATGTCTCCAGTGGGGGGCATGCAAGAGGCAACCACACACTGATGTTTCTCTCCCTCTCTTTCTCCCTCCCTTCCCTTCTCTCTAAAAATAAATAAATAAAATATTAAAAAAAATAAAATATATCACAGAAGAGATTAATAGATTCCATTATTATTTCCAGTAAAGACATTGGAGTGCAGAGGGGTTAAATAACTTGCCCAAGACCACAAAGAGCACCACTACAAAATATTATCTCATGGGGATTTCACTGAAAATGTGTAAGTGTGTTGGAGCAGGGGGCATATTAGCTAAAAAGGGCCTTGCCTTGGCCAGGTGGCTCAGTTGGCTCAGTGTCACTCCACACATCAAAAGGTTGTGAGTTCAATTCTTGGTCAAAGCACATACCTAGGTTGTGGGTTCAATCTCAGGTCAGGGCACATACAGGAGGCAACTGATTGATGTTTCTCTCTCATATTGATGTTTCTCTCTCTCTCTCCCTTCCTCTCTAAAATCAATAAAAAATATCCTGCAGAGAAGATTTTTTAAAAAGCCATAATATATGTAATCCACTTTATTTATTCACAAATTACTGATCACACGGAGCAAGGTTGATCTTGAACAGGCTATTACTTGAGCCCAATGCAGAGGGGCTTTTGTCCTACTAATTGTTCCCTTGGGATTCATCAATACCATGATCATAATAATCCTGATTTAATTGTCGATAGTGGTAATGAATTTCCTCTTGCCACCTTATAATTCTACCAACTTGAACCATGACCTTTCCTCCAGGTCTGGTCCTCCATTTACACCCCCCATTTGTGTGAAAGGCATTATTCACTCACCTACACCTGAAACTTAGGAGTTTTCTGTGGTTTCTCCTTGCTTACCCTTACAAAGAGTCACTCCCCAAGTCTTGTTGATAACAACCCACATTTCTCAAAAGTTGTCTCCTTTGCTCTTTACCTGACGTCTTTGCCTTCATGTAGGCCCTTAGCCCAGCTCTCCTGGATTGCTGCAGCAGGTCTCTAACTGTCTCATTATCTCCTGTTTCACATCCCCAGCCACATTTTCTCCAATTGCCACATCAATGTCACAGTCATTTTTCTAAAACTGAGAACTTTTTATGCCATCCATCTGTTGTAAGTCTTTCCACTTTGAACTTTGAGATGCTTCACACTGTTGTCATATAAAGTTCAATCTATTGTCATACTTAGGGGAACTTCCATGCTCCAGGCCCAGCTGCCATTGCTAAATACATCATGATGCCACACAGATCCTTCATTTCAGGACGGCATCACATTCTTAGTTCACTCTATATGTTAGGCTCTCTTATCCCTCTATGACTGCTTTCTCCACCTTGGAGTTGCCTTTCTCCCTTGTACCCCCTGTATCCCCAACTGCCTTTCTTTATGCTCCATGCTCAGTTCTACCTTACCTTCTGCACTTGCCTCTGATCCTTCCTTTATGGAGAGCAGAAAGAGTAATTACTTACTACTATTTGTCCTTTAGAAAGGCTCCTGTGTCAGAATTTCATGATGCCCCTCCCTACCTCCAATCTAGGTTATAAACCTTCCCTTTAACCAACTTCCCTGTTATCCTACATATAACTATCATAGTGCCTTTCCTTTCCTCACTCCATCAGGGAGTGAGATCATGGAAGAAATTAAGTGATATTTCTTTCTGTGACTTCAGGGTCTAGAACAACACCTTGCTGTTCAATAAATATTTGCCAATGAATAAATAAGTGGAAAATAAGTTGACAAATACCTTAACATTTTCTCCTTCAAATAAAAGAGGTAGAAATCTGAACTCCTACCTGAACCAAGTCTAGCTGACCATTTTCTGTTAGTAACATCTGTGTTTCCATTGAACAGCACAAATATAAAATGAAAGTTTAGTGAAGGCATTTCTGATTACCTGATATATATGTTACAAACTATATATAATATCATAGAGTGAAAAAGACAGGAGCTTGAGAGGGCAAAGTACTAAGTAGGACAGATGTGTGGATTTCTTTCCATTGATGTCTGAAATAATTTTGCCTAAACAATATAATTGCAAATGAGATGTGTTACTTTTATCTGAGACCATTTGTATGAGTATAAACTGAGTGCTTTAATCTTTTTTCCCTTTTCTTACATTTTATACAAATTTTTAAATAGTTGTGATTATTGATTGGGTCAAAACATAGTTTATGGAAGTAGATCTTTTTTTTTTATAGTTTTAGGTAGTTATGTTTTTTTTCTTTTTTTTAAATATATTTTATTGATTATGCTATTACAGTTATCCTATTATCCCCTCTCACTCCCCTCCACCCTGAACACCCTCTCCCACCCACATTCCCCCCCTTTACTTCAGTCCATGTGTCATAAGTTCTTTGCCTCCACATTTCCCATACTATTCTTGCCCTCCCCATCTACTTTCTATCTACCTTCATTGCTACTTATTCTTCGTATCTTTCCCCCACTCTCCTCCTCCCACTCCCCTATTGCTAACCTTCCATGTGTTCTCCATTTCTGTGGTTCTGTTCCTGTGCTAGTTGTTTGCTTAGTTTCTTCTTGTTTTTGTTTCAGGTGTGGTTGTTAATAACTGTGAGTTTGCTGTCATTTTACTACACCTGTTTTTATCTCCTTTTTCTTAGATAAGTCCCTTTAACATTTCATACAATAAGGCCTTGGTGATGATGAACTCCTTTAACTTGACCTTATCTGAGAAGCACTTGATCTGCCCTTCCATTCTAAATGAAAGCTTTGCTGGATAGAGCAATCTTGGATGTAGGTCCTTGTTTTTCATGAC
>JAPYXV010000812.1:0-14768 GCA_028533065.1 Trachops cirrhosus | reverse complement strand
TGGAGGACACATGGACAAAACTGGGGGTGTTGGAAAGGGGAGGGAGGAGGGGAGGAATGGGTGGGTGGGCTGGAATGGGAATAAAGGATGGAAACTGTACTGAATAAACTAAAATAAAAATTTAAAAAAATAAATAAATAAAAAAAACACCCACCAAGTCAGATTAAAAATGTACAAACCATATCAGATTAGGGATTTAAATTCAGAATATACTCAAACCTTGGCTCAAACATGTCAGTTCTGGAACAATTCAATTTTCAACCAAGTTGTTAACGGAAAAAAAAGTCTCGGTTGTCCAACAAAACTTCAGTTTTTGATTCTCCACCCAACACTCCTTTCATGGTGAAACTTGTGTGACCAGGCACACATCTCTCAGGTGACAAAGGAGATTAGATTTTTTAACAGATTGCTTCTCCAACAATTTTTTTGGAAAACTTAAGTTAGAAAACTGAGGTTCCACTGTATGTATGTATGTATGTATATGTGTGTGTGTGTGTGTGTGTGTATCCCTTACAAGTCAATTTTAAAGAAAACAACCCAATTTTAAACTGGGCAAATGAGTGCTCACTTTGACAGCACATGTACTAAAATTGGAATGATATAGAGAAGATTAACGTGGTCCCTACACAAGGATGGCACACAAATTCATGAAGTGTTCCATAGTTAAATAAGTGAGTAAATAAATAAAGTGAGCAAATGATTTGTGTAGACGTTTCTCCAAAGAAGATATACAAGTGGCCAATGAACACATGTAGAGATACCCAACATTGTTAGCCATGAATTACATGCAAATCAAAGTGACAGTGAGGTACCACATCACTTGCACCAAGATGGTGATACTAAAGAAGATAATGAGTGTTGATGAAGAGGTGTTAAAAGTGGATTCCTTATACATTCCTGGTGTGAGTGTAAATTGGTACAGACTCTTTAGAAAACAATCTGACTGTTCCTGCAAAGGTTAAATATTGGGTTAGCAGATGACTCAGCAATTCCACACTTAGGCATATATTAAAAGGAAATAAAAACATAGGTCCACTCAAATATATATACATCAATGTTAATGGTAGCATTATTCATAGTAGCTGTATTTGGTTTTACAGCAGAGTGTATTATAAATACCCAAAGTTGTTCTTGAGAGTAAATATAATGTAAAAGTAAGCTAAAATCTGCTATAAACTATAAGTACAAAATTCTAAATTCAATGAAAAAATACACTAGAAGGGGTAATGATGAAAGGAAGGAAAATTTTTTTAGATAAGGAATACTCAATATTTTCATTCTGACCTCAATGGTTAATGAAATGTTGGCTGAAGAATGCTTTTAGAAAATCTTTAAATATACTGGAATCCATGGGATTGTAAAGCATATGTAGACCCTATAAAATAAAAGGATGTTTTGGTATTAAAGTAATATGAAATAACATAAGTAACAAAAAATAAAGCAAAAAGCAACAAGTTGTAAAAGTCAAAAGGCATAAAACCAAATGTAAATTAAAGCTCTAATATGCCATTTACAATAAATGTAATTGGTTCAAATTCTGTTAAAAGACAGATTCCTTAAGTTGTTTTCAAGAAGTTTTAAAAGGGACATCTAAAACAAAATTTTGGAATGGATAATATATTCAGCAGGAGTTATATCATCAAACAAAATACAATGAAAAGGACAAATTAGATTATACTTTAATATTAACAGGATACTATCAATTATACATCTGAGGGGAACTGAAATTAGATTCCTTTCAATATATGGTAAAATCAATTTAGATGAATTAAGTACTTGAATTATAAATGGCAGATCTTTAAAATTTGAGGAAATATAGATGGCTTATCTTTCCAAACTTGTTTTACAGGACAGTATTATGATTTATACCATTTTTGTGAAATATGGTTTATTTGACAGCAAAGGATTCAAGCTGATTGAAGAGGAGTTCTAATGATGCCAAGGACCCCACAATAGACTAAGTTGTTGCTTTATTTTTCTCCTAGTAATTAATTACATTTTACTCAGTCTCTCCCCAACATGTAAACTATCCCTTCACCTTTTAGGCAGTTACCAATAACTTCCCAGAACCTTTTACTGGTAGTTTTACTTGTTTCCCCAAAATATTTTAATATAGACGTTTTCCAGGTTAAGTACCTCTCCTCAGCATGCTTTTATCAATTAGCAAGTCACAAACTGTTCTGACCAATTATCTCATACTGTTTATAACCTTTAGGAATAATTCACTCTGAGCAAGTATTCCTATTACAGGCATCCCTCATGTTGTTGTGCTTTGCTTTGTTGTGAAGGTTTGTGGAAACCCTCCATCAAAGAACTCTGTCAGCACCATTTTCCAACAACATTTGCTTACTTTGTGTCTGTCATATTTTGGTAGTTCTCATCTACTTCAAACTTTTTTATTATTTATATTTGTTATAGTGATCTGTGACCTTTGATGTTGCTATTATAATTGTTTTGGGGCACCATGAACTGCACCCATGTAAGATGGCAAACTTAATTGATAAATGTGTGTCCTTACAGTGAGTATTTACAACCCATCCCACCATTCTTCTGACATTGCTTCTCTAAATACTGTCTCTGGCTGATAGGTAGTTTGTAGATAAACAGCATGTTCCTAGCAACTAACTTAAAAAGATACAGACTCTGACGTTCATTCGTCCTAGCTCTGGAAGATTAGCTGACCTTCAACCATAAAACCAGGATGACGAACACCAGACCATTGCTTGACCAATTTTGAGATCCTTATCAGAGTGGACTGTGCTAGTCTGCATGTGGAGAAGTTTTCAATCCCTCCCTTCAATCTCTTTGTTCTGCTTCCCCTCCCACTTCTTATAAAAACCTCTGTTTGCACTGAGATGTTGAGATGGACTTTGAGACATGAATCCCCCCAGATTCTCAGATTGCTTGCATCTGAAAAACCACTTTTCCTTTTCACCAGCACCTGTCTCATGAATTTGGCTTTCATCCTGGCAAGCACTTGGACCTGTGTTCAGTTACATTGTGATTTCTCCACTGACCAGCCTTTCTCTTGTCTCTCTCCCTCTGTTCAGTCTTCCCTATTTTCTGAGACACAACAATACTGAAATTAGGCCAGTTAACAACACTGCAATGGCCTCAAAGTGCTCTAGTGAAAGAAAAGTTGTGTGGCTCTCACTTTAAATCAAAACCTAGAAATGATTAATAGTGAAGAAGGCATATCAAAAGCCAAGATATGTTGAAAGCCAGGTCTCTGGCTTAAGGAAATTAAGTGCTACTCCAGTGAACACATGAATGATAAGAAAGCAGAACAGCATTATTGGTGATATAGAGAAAGTTTTAGTCATCTAGATAGAAGATCAGACCAGACACAACATTCCCTCAAGCCAAAGAGAAATTTAGAGCAAGACTCTAACTCTCTTCAATTCTGTGAAAACTGAGAGAGGTAAGGAGGCTGCGGAAGAAAAGCTTGAAGCTACCAGAGTTTGGTTTTGAAGTATAAGGAAAGAAGCCATCTCCATAACATAAAAGTACAAGGCGGAACAGCAGGTACTGATGTTGAAGGTGCAGCAAGCTATCCAGAAGATCTAGCTATGCTAATTAATGAAAGTCAGTACACTAAACAACAGATTTTCAGTATAGATGTAAATGTGTTATATTGGAAGAAGATGCCATCTGAGACTTTCATAGCTAGGAGAAAAGTCAATGCCTGGATTTCAAGGCTTCAAAGGACAGGCTTACTCTTTTGTCAGGCGCTAATGCAGCTGGCAAATTTGAAGTTGAAGGCAATGCTTACTTACCATTTTGAAAATCCTAGGGCCCTTAAGAATTATGCTAAATATACCTTGCCTGTGCTTTATACATGGAACAACAAAGCCTGGATGACAACATACCTGATTACAACATGATTTACTAAATATTTCAAGCCCACTGTTCAGACCCACTCAGAAAAAAAAGATTTCCTTTGAAAATATTACTGCTTATTGATAATGCACTAGGTTAGCCAAGAGCGCCGAAAGACATGTTCAGCAAGATTAATGTTGTTTTCATGCTGCCAATATAGTATACATTCTTTAGCCCATGGATTAAGAATAGTTTAGACTTTCAGGCCTTATTATTTAAGAAATACCTTTCATAAAACTATAACTGCCATAGGTAATGATTCCTGTAATGGATCTGGACAAAGTAAATTGAAAACCTTCTGGGAAGTATTTACCTTTTAGGATGCCATTATGAACATTTATAATTCATGGGAAGAGATCAAGTTATAAACATTAACAGGAGTTTGGAAGCGTTTATTCCAACCCTCATGGATGACTTTGAGGGGCTCAAGACTTCAGTTGAAGAAGTAACTGTAGATGTGATAGAAATGGAAGGGAACTAGGATTAGAAATGGAGCCTGAACATATGACTGGATTGCTACAATTTCTTGATAAAACCTTAATGGATGAGGAGTTGTTTCTTTTGAATTAGCAAAGAAAGTGGTTTCTTGAGATGGAATCTATTCCATATAACTATACTGTGAAGATTGTGGAAGTCACAATAAAGGATTTAGAATAGTACATAAACTTAGTTAATAAAGCAGCAGTGGGTTATTCTCGCTCCCCTTTTTCTATCTCACTTTCTCTTGTTCTAAAATCAAACATATCCTCAGGTGAGGATTTTTTTTTTTTAATGTATGCATTTCACCCTGGCTGAGTGGTCCATTTACTTGGAGAAGCATCCCGTACACTAAAAGGTTGTGAGCTTCATTCCCAGTTGGGTTGCATACAAGAGGCAGCTGGTCAATGTTCCTCTCTCACATCCATGTTTTTTCCTCTCTCCCCCTTCCTCTCTCTAAAATCAATAAAGATGTCCTTGACTGAGGATTTTTAAAAAATGAGGAACAAAGTCAAACCACATAACCAAAGAAGGTACTTTTAACTCATATAACAAAGGATTGGCTAAGGCTAGTTAAATACAATATATTGAGTCCTATAAAAACTAAATGAGAAGAACCTACCCAATAGAAAAAATGAGCAAGATACAATGAGGAATTTTGCAGACAAGGAAACCTGTATAGCCAGTAAATTTTAAAAGATGGTGGTAATTAGGGAAATTCAAATTATGACAGTGAGATAAACATCTATATCCAAGTAGATTGGTAAAAATTAACTCTGATGATACTAAAGACTAAGGAGGATGTAGCTAGGATGTTGGTCTCTCTTACACATTGTCAATAGGTGTGTAAATTGGTACAACTAAACTGGCAAATAATTTGGCTATCTTGGAAATTTGAACATTTGTATACCTTTTTGCTACCCAACAAATCCACTCAAGAAATGCTTACAATCAGGAACAAGACTAGTACGCCTACTCTCAACACTGTTATTCACCATAGTAATGAATGTTAGGCAAGAAAAATAACAGGCATCCATACTGGAAGTGAAGAAGAAAAAATATTTGTTGGTGATATGATTCTATTTATAGAAAACCTACAGACTCCACTAAAAGACTTAGAAATAATAAACAGATACATTAAAGTTTCAGGAGACAAAAATCAATGTACAAAACTCCATTACTTCCCTAACAAACAGTGGAATATCAGAAAGTGAAATGAAGAAAAAAAATCCCATTTATAATTTCAGCAAAAAGGGTAAAATGCCTAGAAATAAACTCAACAAATAGGTGAAGCCCTATACTTTGAATACTACATGACATTATTGAAAGAAATGGAAAGATATCCATGGATTAAAGAATTCACATTGTTAAATGGCCATATTACCTAAAACAATATACAGATTTAATACACTTCCCATCAAAATCCCAATGGCATTTTCCACAGAAATAGAACAAAAAAATCTCCAAATTTCAATGGAATGACAAAGATCCCAAATAGCCAAAGCAATCCTGAGGAAAAAGAACAAAGCCAGAAATACCACATCCCCAACTTCAAACCATGTTACAAAGCTACAATAATCAAAACACTGTGGTATTGGCAAAAAACACACCAGTGGAACAGAATTTAGAGCTCCATACATTGGCAACTAATTTTCAACAAAGGAGCCAAAAACACAATGGAGAGAAAATAGTCTCTTTGATAAATGGTGTTGGGAAATCTGGAAAACCACATGCAAAAGAATGAAATGAGATTGGTGTCTGATACCATGCAAAAAATAACTCAAAATGGACTAAAGATTTGGATGTAAGGCATGAAACAATAAAATACTTGGAAGAAAACACAGGCACTAAACTTACAGAGTTTGGTCTCATAGGGGTTTTTGTGAACTTGACTGCAACAGCAAGGGAAATAAAAGAAAAAGTAATTGAATGGGACTTCATCAAACTAAAAAGCTTCTACACAAAAAAAGAAACCATGAACAAAAGAAAAAGGCATAATGGGAGAGGATATTTACAAATGATAACTCTAATAAGGGGCTAATATCCAAAATATATAGAGAATATATATAGCACAACAAAAATACAAACTGTCTGATTAAAAAATAGAGGCCTTGAATAGACATTTTTCCAAAGAAGACATACAGATAGGCAACAGGTATGTAAGAAGATGTTCAACCTCAGTAGTTGTAAGGGAATTGCAAATCAAAACCAGTTGAGATACCACTACACACCTGTTAGAATGGCTATTATCAATAAGACAAGAAATAACAAGCATTGGAGAGGATGTGGAGAAGAGGGAACCCTTGCACACCACTGGTATGAATGTAAATTGGTGCAGCCACTATGGGAAATAGTTGGAGATGCCTCAAAAAATTACCAGTAGAGCTACCATATGTCCCAGTAATTCCTCTTCAGAGTATCTGCCCCAAAAATTTGAAAACACTTATACCTTAGAGATATAAGTGGCCTTGTGTTCATCTCAGCATTATTCACAATAGCCAAGAGAGGGAAACAACCTAAGTGTCCTTTGACAGATGATTGGATTACAAATATGCAACAAAATACCACTCAGCCACAGAAAAGATGAAATAGTGTCATTTGTAACAACATAGGTGGCTCTTGAGAGTATAACCTTGCTTATCAAATGTCTCCCATCTTGAACAATTCAGTTCTGATAACCCATTTCATGCTGATACAGTGGAACCTTGGTTCTCAAACTTAATTTGTTTGATTTATAATTGAAGAGGTAGAAAAAGAGGGAGGGGAGGTTATTCCTATTTCATTAATCAAGGGAATTGCTTGGGAAATGGAAGAAATGCAAAGCCTTATTGAGAAATATCACTTTGACAAAGAAGCGACAAACCATGTGATTATTCGTTCAATGACAGTGCAGTTTCACTTCAGACAAGTGTTAAAAACAGACAGAAACAAATATCATTGGACAGGATAGTAGGGAGACAGAGGCCCAATGATCCTGAAGCAAATTCTAAAGGAGTAAAAGATACACAAGAGAGAAATAATCCCAAAACAGCTCCCTGATGTTTTTTATGGATGGGACTCCCTTTCCAAACAATAATGTTCCCTCTTCTCCATTTTCACTTAACACTAGCACTCAAAATCACAGGAAAGTTCTAGTGTATACACAAATTTCTATTTCTTACCGTATATTTACTTTTTGTTAAATTTTTATTTGCATTTCATTTTTTAAAGTGTTTATACATTAAACAATATATTGAATAGGTACTGTGTATAAGAAAGTTTAAAGCAGGGAACAGATTTATTCAATTTACATTATTTCTAATGAAAAAAAAAGCTTGGGTTTTCAAACAAAACTCTTCTCACAAACAGCACTCCAGAATGAATTAAGTTGACAACTGAGGTTCCACTGTCTTACTATACCATGAAAGTAAAAGAATTTTTGCTGTACACAATGAAGTGAATGAATTCTGTGTGTATGAGTGACAAAACAAGTATTGAAAAACTATAGTTTGCTTAAAAACAAGTTAAGCTGTGTATAGTTTACCTGACATTTAAAGTTAAATTCTAATTGACAAACAGCAATGAAACTAAACTCAATTTAAAAATACAATTACAATTGTGAAGAGAGGGGATGGGGGGCATGGAGTGGGAAAACAGGCATACAAGGGGGGGACCCAAGAAAGCCTCAGATTTATTTATAAAAAATAGTGTGTTTATTCTTACATGGTTAAACTTCAGTCACCTTCAGAGTACTTGCAATTTGATGCAATACACCCATTGAGACTTTTTTCCACTGCTAAAACAGTTTTTGAACTTGTTTTTGTTGCATTTTAGTGCTTCTGCCATTTTTTGTTTCACCTCTTCCACATTAGCAAAATGTTTCCATTCGATGACCTTTTTCTTTTGGGGAAACAAAATAGAAGTCTCTTGGGGTGAGATTGGGTGAATAGGGAGGGTGGGGCACAGAAGTCATGTCGTTCTTGGTCAAAACTGCTGAACATTCAGGGTGGTGTGGGCAGGTGCACTCATAAATCACCCATCATGAAATAGGCAAAAATAATGAACCGAACTTGAACACAGCTTCTCTCTCAACAATGTCAGCTGGTATACCAATCCAGATGGGTTCCTAGAACACTCACCTAGCAGCCCGAGCCTGTAAGAAAAGAGCCCCACCCCCCAGGAGATATTTCTGGGGTTTTTGGGTCCCCACCTCATAAATGCAAATTACTGGTAGTATTTGATTGAATGGTAGGTTGTTCAAAAATAGTATTTTCTTTAAGATATACTTTGATTAATGGATTTTGCATGCTTTTATATGCATCAAATGTAAAGGCATATTTACCTCAATGTTTTAGGGTTTTCCAGTAGTTCAGGTTTTTTCCCAAAAGCCCTGAGAAGGACCATAGCAACGTGTTCATATGGTTAGTTGTTTCTGTAAGATTTTTGAAAGTAAGATATTTTAAGTTTAGTTAATTCAAGACTGCTCTCTCTTCATCTTGGTTTTTCTTTACTTGTCACCTGGCAGCACAGTGGCTTCAGGCATTTTTTGATTGGAGATCTACAGGTTTAATAGGATACATTCATAGTCATAGTCACATGTAATATTTGCCTATTAGCCTGATTTTGATAGGAACATAGTCTACACTGCCTGGCACCTTAAATACGTGAGTGGTGAAGAGGTCAAGGATTGATGTTAATGTCACCAGAAAATAGGGGGGAAATCCAATTATATGATACTTAAAATTAAAGGATTTAGTTCCCATAGATTTCCAGTGAAAAGAGAATTTTCCTCGTGTTAGAAATATATTCAGTAACATATTCAATTAGAAATTCACCATATTTGTTTTCTTTTTGTTAGGAATTCTGCCCTTAAAATAATTTTTATGTTTATAGGGCACAGAGCTGTAGCATTACAAACAAGAAGTATGTCCTTACATGAAGCAAATTTTTTATACATCTTGATTATCAATTTTAAAAAATTAACCATACTAGAGGAAAGACTTAGTTTATTCATTTTCCCCTGTGGCAAATACTACAAAAGTTGTATTCATGAAGAGGCCATCAAATATGCAGTCATACAATAAAAAACTAGAATTCTGTATTGGATTTTGTGGTGTTTATGTATACATGACATTTTTAAATTTTGAATTTGTTGTGATTTCTTGTTTCAAAATAGTCATCTCAAACATTTAGGTCTCAAAATCCTGAAACTGTTCCCGGTCAAATGATATATTAAATAAAAAGAACATAGTAAACAAAAGCTTGAAGTAACAAAATACATAATGATAAATGAAAAATATTTATGTAGTTTTGATTGTATTATTTGTGTCTTAAAAGATCCTAGATTCCATCTTTGACTTTGAGTTTAATAAGTGTTCTTTACTGTGTTAGGTAACTGGTCTGTCATGTTTCATTATACTTCTTTTTGTTTTGTTTATATAATTCCTTTGATTGCCTTGTAATTTGGCAGCATACGTTTGTTTTCTTAATTTTTATTTTTCAGTTAAGTGGAACAGTATTATATTTGTGTCAGGTATACAACATAATGATTAAACAGTTACGTGACTTAACAAAGTGATCACCTGATAAGTCTAGTACCCATCTGACTTCATACAGTGTTACTAAAATATTGACTCTATTTCCCATGCCTCTTTTTATAACTGGCAATTTATACTTTTTAATACTTTCACCTTTTTTACCTAACTTCCCAAGCCCTACCATCTGCCAATCATAAATTTTTTCTTTGTATCTATGAGTTTGTTGCTGTTTTGTTTATTCGTATACTTTTTTAGATTTCCATATATGAGTGAAATTATATAGTATTTATTTTATTTTTTACTTGTTTCTCTTAGCAAAGTACCCTCTATGTTCATCCATGTTGTCAGACATGGGAAGACTTTTTTTTGGTTGAGAAATATTCTATTATACACATGTACCACATCTTTATCCATTTGTCTGTCAGTGGGCACCTAGGTTGCTTCCATATCTTGGCTGTTATAAACAGTGCTTCAGTGAAAATAGGGGTGCATATGTGTTTTAGAATTAGTCTTCTTGAATTAATGAAGTTGAGCATTTTTCATTTCTTTTGACAATATGTATATCCTTGTTGGAAAAACCTCTATTTAGGTGCTCTGCCAAAATTTTAATCAGACTGTTTGATTTTCTTTTTGGTGTTAGGTTGATTGAATTCGGCATATATTTTGGATATTAGCACCTTATTGACTATATCATAGGCAGATATCTTCTATTTAGTAGGTTGTCTTTTAGTTTTGTTGATAGGTTCATTCACTGTGCAACAACACCTCTTTGATGTAGTCCTGTTGGTTTATCGTCTTTTGTTTATCTTGTCCAAGAAGACATATTCAAAAGCATATTACTAAGAGTGATGTCAAAGAGTTTTTTGCCTATGTTTCTTCTAGGAGTTTTATGTATTCATGTCTTACATTTAAGTTTTTAACCCATTTTGTGTTTATTCTTTGTATATGGTATAAAAAGGTGATTCAGTTTCATTCTTTTGTGTGTGTCCAGTTTTTCTAACATTTATTGAAGAAACTGTCTTTACCCCATTGCGGTATATATTTTGCCTCCTTTGTCATAGGCTAATTCATCATAGAGGTATGGGTTTATTTCTGGACTCTATTTTGTTGCATTGATCTTTTTTTATGCTAGTACCATGCTGTTTTGATTACTGTAGTCTTATAGTGGTAGTATGATACCTCCAACTTTGTTCTTTCTAAAGATTGCTTTGGCTATTCAAGGAGTTTGTGGTTTCTTACAGGCATTAGGATTATGTGTTCTAGTTGTGTGAAAAAGGGTCATTGGAATTTTGATAGGGATTGCAATGACCCTGTAGATTTCTTTGGGTAATATGGACATTTTAACTTTGTTGATAATTCTTCCTAGCCATGAGCATGGCATATCCTTCTATTTATCATTGTCATTAGTTTTTTTCCTTCAATGTCTTAACAGTTTTTGAAGTACAGTTCTTTACCTCCTTGGTTAAATATATCCTTAGATATTTTATTCTTTTTGATGCAGTTGTAAATGGAATTACTTTCCTTAATTTTTGTTTCTGATGGTTCTTTATTGCTATACAAAAGTGTAAATGATTTCCGAATATTAATTTTGTATCTTTCTACTTTACTGAATTCAGTTATTAGTTTTTTGGGTAGAGTCTTTAGGGTTCTAGCTTTATAGTATCATGGTAATCTGCAAATTACAGTTTATTTTTCTTTCCAATTTGGATGCCTTTTCTTGTCTGATTACTGTGAAAAGAACTTTCAAGACCATGTTAAATAAGTGATAAAAGTGGACATCTTTTGTGGTTTCTGATGATAAAGAAAGAGCTTTTAGCTTTTCACTGTTGAGTATGATGTTTGCTGTGGTTTACTGTGTATGACCTTTGTTACATTGAGGTGTATTTCCTCTTTGCTGAAAGTTTTTATCATAAATGAATGCTGGACTTTGTCAAATGCTTTTTCTACATCTGTTGATATGATCATATGATTTCTGTCCTTCATTTTGCTTATTTGGTGTATTACATTAGTTGATTTGTAGACATTGAATCAGCTTTGCATCCCAGAAATAAATCCCACTTGATCATGATGTATGATCTTGTTAATGTACATATTGCTGAATTCAGTTTGCTAATATTCTGTATAGGATTTTTGCATCTATCTTCATCAGGGATATTAGCTTGTAATTTTTTTTTGTAATATCATTGTCTGGTTTTGGAATCAGGGAAATGCTTGCATCATAAAATAAGCTTGAGAGCCTTTCCTCCTCTTCAGGTTTTTTGAAATAGTTTGAGAAGGATAGGTATTCATTCTTTGAACGTTTGGTAAAATTCACCTATGAAGCCATCAGGTTCAGGAGTTTTGTTTGTGGGGTATTTTTTTGATTGCTGATTTAATTTCTTTAATAGTTATTGATTTCAGATTTTCTCTTAATTCAGTCTTGGAAAATTGTATTTTTCTAGGAATTTCTTTCATTTTGTTTATTTTTGTGGTCATAGTATTTTCTTATAATCCTTTGTATTTTTGTAGTGGTAGTTATCACCTCCTTCTTGTTTCTGATTTTATTTATTAGGTCCTCTTTTTTTCTTGATGAGTCTGGTTAAAGAGTATGTATTTTGTTTACTTTTCAGAGAATCAGCTCTTGGTATCATTGAACTTTTGTTGTTTTCTTACACCTTATTTTATTAGTTTTCACTCTCATCTTTGTTATTTTCTTCCTTTCTAATTCCTTTAGATATAAGGTTAGGTTGTTTATTTGATATTTTTATTGTTTTTTGAGGTAGGCCTGTACTATTATGAATTTTCCTCTAGTACCTCTTTTGCTGTTTACATAGATTTTTGGGTTGTTGTGTTTTCGTTGTCATTTGGCTCAAGGATGTTTTGATTTCTTTCTTGATCTTGTTATTAACTCATTTATTGCTTAGCATCAAATTATTTAACCTCCATGTGTTTGTGTGTTTTTGTTTTTTTCATGTAATTGATTTTTTTTTTTTTAAATTTTTATTTTAGTTTATTCAGTACAGTTTCTATCCTTTATTCCCTTTCCAGCCCACCCACCCATTCCTCCCCTCCTCCCTCCCCTTTCCAACACCCCTAGTTTTGTCCATGTGTCCTCTATATTTGTTCCTGTAAACCCTTCCCTTCTCCCCTGAAATTCCCTCCCCTCTCCCCGCTGGTCACTGACAACTCTATTTCAGTGTCTTTTGTTATATTTCACTTGCTTCATGTAATTGATTTTTAGTTTTGTAACACTGTGGTCAGAGGAGATGCTTGATACAATTTTAGCCTTATATTTATCAAGACTAGTTTTGTGGCCTCATGTGGTTTATTCTAGAAAATCTTTTGTGCACTTGAAAACAATGTGTATTCTGCTGCTTTGTGATGAGTGGCCCTAATAATATCAATTAAGTCCATTTGGTCCAATGTGTCATTTAAGGCTGCTATTTCCTTGTTGAATTTTCTGTCTGTATCATCTGTCCATTGATGGCAATCTCTTTTTTAAAAATATTTATTTATTTTTAGAGAGAAGGGAAAGGAGGGAGAAAGGAAGAGGGATATGTGCGAGAAAAACATCAGTCAATTGCCTTTCACACTTCCTCAGCTGGTGACCTGGCCCACAACCCAAGCATGTTCTCTGACTGGGAATCAAACCTGCAACCTCACGATTCACAGGCTGGCACTCAGTCCACTGAACCATACCAGCTAGGGCAGCAATCTCTTTTTATACCTGTCAATATTTGCTTTATTTACTTAGGTGCTCCTGTGTTGGATAAATAGATATTTGAGAGTTATGCCCTTTTCTTGGATTGATCACTTTCTCATTATGAAATGCCCTTCTTTGACTCTTATTACAATCTTTGTCTTAATAGTGTATCTCATCTAAGTATTGCCACCCAATTTTTTTGGTTGTTCTTGTTTTTTCATTTGCACAAAATACCATTTTTCACCCCTTTATTTTTAGTCTCTGTGTCTTTTGATATAAAGTGGGCCTCTTGTGGATAGCATATGTACAGGTCTTGTGTTTTTATCCATACAGCCACTGTGTGTTTCTTAATTGGAACATTTAGTCCACTTACATTTGAAGCAATAATTTATAGGTCTGTAGTTATTGCCATTTTTATTAATTGCCTCTAAATCTTTTTATAGTTCTCAGTTTCTTTGTTCATTCTCTTGTATGTTGATGACTTTAAGGGTACTGCATTTGGATTCTTCTCTATTACTTGTACATCCCTTGTAGATTTTTGGTTTGTGGCTACCATATAGTTTGTATATAGCAAGCTGTTAATAGCCATTATTTTAAGCTGCTTGTCACTTAAGTTTGAACACATTCTGAAATCACTGTAATTTTTACTCACCCTTTCCATTCGTATGTTTTAATCATTTTTTACTTCTTTTGTACATGTCTTTGTGTGTAGCCCTTAATTTATTATAATTTGTATGAGCCTCCTACTTTTTTTGCCTTTTAAACTTTGTATTAGCTTTATAGTTGGGCGATCCACTGCATTTACTAAATGTCAGTGAGAACTCTTTCTTTGCTATATTTTCTCATTCATACCTTTGATCTTTCCTTATTTATTTAAAGAAATCCATTTAACATTTCTTCTAATACTTGTTTATTGGTGATGAACTTCTTTAGCTTATTCTTGTCAGGGCAACTTTATTCATTTATTTTTTAAAAAATTTTTATTTTAGTTTATTCAGTACAGTTTCTATCCTTTATTTCCATTCCAGCCCGCCCACCCATCCCTCCCCTCCTCCCTCCCATTTCCAACCCCCCTAGTTTTGTCCATGTGTCCTCTATATTTGTTCCTGTAAATCCTTCCCTTCTCCCCAGAAATTCCCTCCCCTCTCCCCTCTGGTCACTGACTACCTGTACTCTATTTCAGTGTCTTTTGTTATATTTTACTTGTTTCTTTG
>JAPYXV010000810.1:0-14770 GCA_028533065.1 Trachops cirrhosus | reverse complement strand
AGCCACTCTCTCCACACACTGTAGGTACTAAACTGAGTCCCGGAGAGGTGAGTGGAGCAGGGAGCACTAGCAGGGTGGTCTAGAGGATTGAACACTTGAGATGAGCCTTGGGGGAAGCATCAGCTGGGTGGAGAAGGAAAAAAGATAATCCCAGCAAAGCAAACAGTCCATGCAAATAAAGGGGGGGCACAGAAGGCCCGGAGTGTTAGGCTATCAGCACTGCAGATCAACAGCGGGGTGGGCAGGGGCTGTGCACAGAGAGGGCAAGGGCCGAGAGGTTGGAAGGGGCTAGATCATGGACCACTTCAGGCCCTGTGCTCAAGAACTTGTACAAGGTCCGGCCACTGAGTGTTGTTAGGGGAAACAAGTAAAAATATGACTCAAATAATGAATAAAACTATTCTGGCACTTGTGTGTTCAGAGCCTTATGAAAGCGCAATTGAACCATTCATTGGGATCTTTATTTAAAGTATGGCTGGGGGAGAAAGTCCTCACTGCAGGGAAGGTGGAAGGAGCCCACGACTGTATATCCCTCTGTGAGTATGGGATCTCTAGGCATGACACATCCAAGCAGAGGGCAGTAGAAGAATATTTTCCTACAGCCAGCTGTGTGTGAGGGAGGATCACACACACACTTTGCTTCATCCCTGGCATGGCTGAAAGTGGGTTACATTGCAAAGTGAGGAAGACAGATCAGAGCTTGCCTTTACCACATATGCATAAGCGGGAGCATGGCCCAAATCTTCCCGGGAGGAACTCATCTCTCAGAAAGCAAATGACGCAGTGCTGTGAGTGCCTGACGCACCAGAGACCCTCCCAGGGCAACTCTGGCAGAGACAGCTACGATGTGGATGTGGAGGCAAGCCCTTGCACTGTGCCTTGCGGTGGCCGTGCCAACCCCCACCTACCTGCTCAGTGACTCTCTTGGAAAACACGGCAAGCAGGAAGATGGCAGCAATGGGTGGCACCAGGTAGCTCATAACGGCCTGCATGTAATCGAACAGCTGCTCGCTGTGCACCGTTTGAACAATGTGCACCCAGATGGTGGTGAGAGCGAGTAAGATGATAACGAAAAACCTGTAAATTAAACCAACAGTCAATGGCAATTTGAGGAGTTTTTCCCCTGCCAAGAAAATATCTACAAACCATAAACTAGGAACTCAACTGTTCCTTAGGTTAAATCCAGATGCCCGTTCTCAAGTGTGGGGCAGAGGAGACAGGCATACTCCTAAACACTAATAGGGCCATACAGCCGCCGACAGAAGTCTTTCAACTTCTGAACAAAAAACAGTGTCTGTTTGCCTGTCACTGAATCATGGATATAGTTTTACCATGTACGTAGGGTGGGTTTGGGGCAGTCACGCTTAAAAAATATAATACAGGGAAAATATTAATTTCTTGAGGGGTAATACATTTTTAAACATTTCAGACAGACTGACAGTTGCCATAGGGAAGGGGGAAGGGGATAATGGTGGAAACAAGGGGAAGCGATTAGTCAAAAAACATGGAAGAATGACCAACGGACATGGACAATGGTGTGGGGATTGACTGTGGGAGTGGGGGGTGGCTGGGCGGAGGAGGGTAAAGTGGGAAAAATTGGGACAACTGTAATAGAATAACAATAATAAAATAAATAAATGAATACATAAATGAATGAATGAATAAATGAATAAATAAATAAAAGCAAATGCTCCCTGAGCTAAAAACAAAACAAAAACACATTTCAGACAGGTTGGTATGGCACATGATTTTAACGATTTCAACAAGTTCCAAAGCTTTTTTTACTATTCAAATTTTGCTGAAATTTTTAAGGAACTGAGTTGAGGTTCCAAATGTTCATCGCCTTTTCTAAGTGAAAGATTTTAAAATGTGTGTCTACATATAAAATAACACTAGATGAAATGCTACCCCAGAGATGAATAGATCTTATTATTTCTTTGTCGATAAAAGCTTAGACATTATACTTCTGAGAGAGAGAGAGAGTCAGAAAGCAAATGATGTTAGAAAGGACTAACACCTTGATAGTGGAAGGAGAGTCAAAGAAGTGAGTTCCAGCTCCAGTTCCAACGGGCTGGCTGGTGGTGTGGGAACCACCCTCCCATGGCTGACAATGATAACTTCAGGGTCAAATATAAAAACAAAAACACTGAAGAGCAGCCAAGAGGAGGCAGAATTGGGGGAGGGGTTGGGATTCAATCCTTGAAAGAATGGAACCGTACTGGGTGCTACTTACATTTATCCAGCATTTTGCCTCAGCCCCTCCCTAGTCTGCATGGTGTGGGGTTGCTAGAAGTTAAACAGAAAGCCTCACTCTTACTGGATTTAGGAGTCCAAAGACAGAGGTTGGGGATGCAAACTGGTTGAAAATATTTTGGGAAAATTCCAGAAAGTTGGGAGCCTAGAGCAAGGAGGCCCAAATTTGTGCATGACCCCCCTAAATCCATGGCTGACCCCTGAATCATGCATGTGGAAGAAAATCTCCAAACAGTCCACCAGTAAGCAACTGCCAGAAGGCAGAAAAAGAAAAGAGCCAGCTCCTGCCTACAGCGGGGAACCGAATTTGGAATTTGAATCTCAGTGAGTTAGAATGGCTGTTTAACCACCTCAGGATTTTCACTGAAACCCCTGAAGGACCATGCTTTATCCAGGGGTGTCCACCCTGTGGCCCGCGGGCTGCACGCGGCTCAGGATGGCTGCGAATGTGGCCCAAGTCAAAATCATAAATTTAGTTAAAACGTTATGAGATTTTTTTGAGATTATGTGTCACCTGTATTTAATGTGTGGCCCAAGACAACTCTTCTTCTTCCAGTGTGGCCCAGAGGTGCCAAAAGGTTGGACACCCCTCTGGGACATTATATCCTAGAGCTAAGAATCTGCCGTAAGACTGGAGCAAAACCAAAACAGACACCCTAACACAGTGCAAAACCAGGCTCCATAAGTTTGCCATCAGCTAGTGATTCACCTGCGCGCTTGAACAGAAGCCAATGCTCTCCAGAGGAACACGGAAGAGTCTTTATGCTACATTATCCACAATGTTCGATACACAATAAAATGTATGAGGCAGGTGAAGAAATAAGAAAATGTGATCCATAGTCAAGAAAGAAAGCAATCAACAGAAACTGACCCCAAGGTGGCTCGGGCATTAAAATGAGCAGATGAGGACTTCAAAGCAGCTATTAAATCTGCATTATGGGACTTAAAGGAAATGATGATGAAGAATGAACCTATGAAAAACTGTAACTATAAAAACCTTAAAAGGAAATCAAGTAGAAATTCCAGAATTAAAATTCCAGTTCAATATATGAAATGAAAAATCTGCCCTGGCTGGTGGGGCTCAGTGGACTGAGCACTGGCCTGTAGAACGAAAGGTCACCAGTTCAGTTCCCAGTCAGGGCACGTGCCTGGGTTGAGGGCCAGGTCCCTGGTTGGTGCTGTGTGAGTGGCAACCGAATCATGTATCTCTCACACATCGATGTTTCTCTCCCTCTTTTTCTCTCTCCCTTCCCCTCTCTAAAAATAAATCAATAAAATCTTTAACAAAATAAAAAAAGAAAAAAGTTGTAATCATTGAGGCGATGAGTATTAACTAAACTTTTTGTATAATTATTTCACAATATATACATATATAAAATCATGCTGTATACCTTAAACTTATACAATGTTGTATGTCAACCATATTTCAATAAAACTAAAATCAGTGTCTCTTCCTAAGCAGCATATAGTTGGTTTAAAAAAATAGTCTGATAAACTTAACCTTTTAACTCAGGTATTTAGTCCACTTACATTTCCCAGCCTGCATGGTGCTGTGTGGCATCACGGTTAACAGCATGGCCCTGGGGCAGACAGATTCCCCCACTTACTGTGTGACCTCAGGCAGACCAGCTCCCTTCTCTCAGCCACTCTCCCCCCACATTTCCAAAGAGAGTAAGAACAGTAAAACTGACCTTTCCGGCTGTCATGAGGACAAAATGAGATAATGAGATTCTGTATGTAACTTTCCTCCCAAGGACTATTTTGGGGTACAGTTACCTATGCTCATTTTTATCGCTGCAATTACTTAATTTTTTCCCAAATGAAAATCATTTTCTATGTGATTATAGAAGCAATGCATCTTCATTGCAAGATGGCGGCGGCAATCATAGCCACACTGTATATAAACAGGATGATTCTGTTTACAATATTACAGCCTAAATTTTTCATGTGATAACACTGTGGCCATCGTTTCGCTGACAGCAGTAACTAATGCGATCAGAGGAATCCTTCACCTTCCTGTTACCATGAGCTCCTTCTCCGTGGCCATCGGCCGCATCTGGGTATAGATGTCCAGTGTGAACAGAGCGCTGGCACTGTTGAAGATGGAAGTCAGGGAGGACATGAGAGAGGCCCACAGTGTGGACAGCATCAAGCCTCGTGCACCTGGAAGAGAAGGGACATTTCCTGGACCTCCAGCTCTTTGTCCACATTGGGAGATGCCTGAGGCCCCCTAAGAAACTTTTCTATACACTAAATTTTCTCCTACAAAATATGCAAATTTTATTTGGAGTGAGATTCCATCTAAGACATATAAACGCATTACATTTGTCCTTGCTTTGTGACCAGACTTACTAGTGTCCTGCTATGTCTTTATATAATAATGGGAGCTAATATCTCCTGAGTGTTACTTTGTGCCAGAACATTCCCTAAGGCATGAGCCTGCGCAGCTGGCCCTCCCACCCTGGGAGAGGGAAACCAGTGCCCCTCCCTCACCACTTTACAGATGAGGAGCCAGAGGCTCAGATACAGTGCAGGCTATAGGCAAGTGATGCTGTTCCTTGTGCCTCAGTGTACTCATCTGTAAACTGGGCATAAAAGTACTTATCACAGGCTGTTCTTACGATTAAGACAAATGAAGTAGATGGGTTAACACAATTCCCAATACAGAGCAAGTGCTCAACAAATATTAGCTATAAGCACGACAATCTAGTATTGTTATCACGTGGCAAAGGCTCTGCTGTGTTGGGAGAGCCTGAGGGTGACCAGGGCCTGAACTGAAGGCCCACTGCAGCAAGGCCCCCAGGATATTTACTGGGCTACTCAGGGCGTTCAGGCCAGGCAAACACTACTGTCCTCGGATTTGCCTCCCTTCAGGTGCCCCACAGCCCACTCTCACCCACGGCCCTTGAAGATGGGCTCAGATGGAAACCTGGACGACTTCCTTCCTGAACTGTGGGATGGGTAGCATTTCCCTCACTCAGATTCCATCTGTATTGTATTTCACGGAAAAGTCTCAACTTTTCCAGCCTATTGATCTGCAGAGCTAATACAGAAGTTAAAAACAATGTACTATGGTGGGCATCTCTATGGAGCTTCGGGGTGCAGGTGAGATGCACGCACAGGCTCACTGTCATCTCGCAGTGAAAGCCACCTCCCTGTGGGTGAACTGCCCGTCTCCTTGCCCATCTCAGTAGCTGTGAGCTCTTCGAGAGCAGGACTAGGTTTCTCCCATCTCTGCATTCTCATGGCTTAGGACACTGTCTAGTGCAGTGTGGAGCCCGCCTGTGGAATTAAAGTGCCAAGGTGTGAGCTAAGCCAGGGAAGCGGACTATGCAGATCTCAAGCACAGCGTGTGAGTGTATGAGGAATGAAGACGGAGGAGGTCCAGCTCCTTCCTTCAGGCCGTGAAAGATTTCCTTTATGCAACTAACTCTCACTTAACAGCCTACATATCCACCCAAAAGGGTGGGCAGACTGGTCGGTAAGCTCTCACAGCCTGAGGGCACTGGCATCAATGGGGAAAGAGACCCGGGGTTTCTATGGCCTTGAATGGTGGGGTCTGTTCCTTACCTTTGGGCAGCAGCCCTACTATCAGCATTGGGTAGGCGATGGGGCTGCAAGTAGTTCTGGCGCCACAGTGCTTTTCACATTCGGAAGGTGTGACGCACGCCACTTTGTCTGCAAAGAGGGATACAGTCACACCCACATGTTGGCCTTGGAGCCCTGAAGCCTGAGCTCAGGGAAAGGGGTGCAAATGGGAACTGTAGTAGGTTCCTGAATTGGGAGGTTCTCGGTCTACTGGCAACTGCTCTAATTCACAATCCTATACACACTTGAGGAGCTTGGGGTAGACACAAAAGCAGAGTTAGGCCAGCACTTACCAATTCCCTGAAGTATCATTGATACTTCTACCAATTCACTGCTTGACCCAAAGCAAGCCCCATGGCCTTGACCAGTATTGAGGATCCCAGCTACTTGTTGGGAAAGCAAATGGGTTATTTATCCACATGCTGATGTGTGAACAACTCATAACCTTACTCCCTTAACCCTGATAGGGGTGCTATTTTAGAATATTTGGGAAGAAACTTTAGATAAAGGGAAGTAAAGGGGGGGAATGTGATACACCCTTCAGGAGCTTAAATAAAGGATATAAAGTTACCATATGAGAAAAAACAACAACATAAAGGGCTTCCCAGGTAAGGTCGAGTTAAAGGAATTTATCATCACCAAGCCCTTATTATATGAAAGGTTAAAGGGACTTATCTAAGAAATAGAAAAAGATAAAAAACTATGAACAGTAAAATGACAACAAAATCACAACCATCAACAACTGAACCTAAACCCCCCCCCCAAAAACAAATTGTAAGCAAACAACTAGAACAGGAACAGAACCAGAGAAACGGAGATCACATGGAGGGTTTTCAGTGGGGAGGGGGAGGGGAAGAACGGGGGGGGGGCAGTGGGAAATGTAAAGGGAACAAGAAGCATGATTGGTAGGCATAGAATAGATGGGGTAGGTTAAGAACAGCATGGAAAACAGAGAAGCCAAAGAACTTATATGTACAACACATGGACATGAACTAAGGGGGTAATGTTGGAGGGTTGGTGGGTGGAGGGTGGAAGGGGAAATAGGGGGAAAAGTTGGGAAAACTAAAAGCATAAAATAGACTTAAAAAAAAGAAAAAACAACAAATCAACATAGATTGGAAAGAGGCAAAATATTGCCTAGGTTTCTGGGTAAAGCAAGCTATTTTCTTAGGAACAGCTATCTAGCTTGAGAAGTGGTTGCCAAACATCTGGAGAAAGGACCCTCCTTTTTCACCTGCCCACTCTCCTTTCCTCCTGCTTCGGGAAACAGAACCTCAGTCTGACTGGGCCTGGTTTGCAAGGGGCCCAGGAGCCAGGCCTGGCCATTCTGGAAATTCCTTCTCCTTGATCACAAGGACGAGTCCTTATCACTCAAGTGGGTTTGCTAGGACTCATGTGGGATTTCTCTGGAAAGTACTGGGAAGGGAAACACTCTTTCTATGGGGGTTGCTGAGCTGGTGGGATAGAGGCCTGGTGCTGCTGGTGACAATCTTGCCACCTGATGCCCTGTGCACGACACCAGCTCGGAAGACAGAGGAGCCAAAAGTGCACATCATTTTCAAACAAAATCCCAAGTAATACAGAGGCCTGAACAGAAAATCAGATTTAGAGAATCACACCTTGGCAGTGTTTGGCCCCCAGCTCTGGCCAGGGGAGAGACCCAGAACCTAGGGCCAGAAGCATTCAGGTTACTGGAAAAGCATCTTCTTCCAGGAACGTGGGCTAGTGCCAAGCTTTCATGGTAAATGGCTTTCTGGCTTTATACACTTGGCGTGTACAAATGGATCTGTGAATGTGGCCATTTCTGAGGATTAGGGACAAGTGGTTCTGGGCCCTTGTCCACCCCAAGGGCACTCCCCAGTGCATTCCATCAACTCTATTCACTTCGTGGTCAGAAGGCTGGTTTGGCTTCCCAGAGGCCCACTCCAGCTATAGGGAAGAGCTCTGACCCACTCTCTTGTCCTCCCACCCTTAGTAGCTTTAAGAGTCTAAAATACATGCAGTTCTGCCCAGTCTCGTTCTTCAGCCAGCAGAGTGGTCCACAGTATGGAGTGGGGGCAGGGAGGCAGGGCCATGGAGCCCAGGCGACTCTTGGGTCCTGGAGAGCACAGGGGCCTATTTTCTATTCGATGAGGAGATACCACTTCTGAGGCCCCAAAGAGCGCTGCCCAACGGGCAAAGACCAAACGTGAGAATGCTGAAACAGAACACTCCTTTTCTGTTAAAACTGGAAAGGAGCCCTGGCTGGTGTGGCTCAGTGGACTGAGCACTGGCCTGAGAACCAAAGGGTCACTGGTTCGATTCCCAGTCAGGGCACATGCCTGGGTTGCGGGCCAGGTCCCCAGTAGGGGGTGCGTGAGAGGCAACTACACATTGATGTTTCTATCACTTTCTTTCTCTCTTCCTTCCCCTCCATCTGAAACTAAATAAATAAAATCTTTAAAAATAACTGGAAAGGAGATAGGATTAAAAAGAGAGAGAATGTCCGGGGCAGACAGAAAGACGATTTGGTGTCAGAGATGCTTACTGCAGCTCTGAGCGGGAAGAGGTGCTCACACGCTGCCCTGTCACAGCGCTGCAGCAGGAGACTCGCAAGGAGGTTGCTGGCTCTGTCCCACAGGCTGCACCTGGCAGAGCACACGCTCCATAAAGGCTGAGTGGGTAAACAAACCCAGGACCCTGGGGGACAGTACAGCTAGTAAAATGAGGGGATGAGACAGATCCACAGAATTACCATAGCTCATTTAGGGAAAAGGGGATGCTTTTCATAGCATTTAATGGAAAGAACTTGGGCCTCCGAGTCAGACCTACTTTGGGGGTTACGTGGAGCTCCGCCTCCTACATGCCTCATCTGTGCAATGAGGCCACACAAGGCCACCTCTGGGGCTGTGAGAGCAGGGACACATCTGTCAGATCCCCAGCAGGGCACCTGGCACACGGGCCCGCCAGGGCACTGCCTGGCGTACGAGGGGAGGAATGCAGACTTCTTGCCACGGCAAAGACTGGGCCCTGGCTGCAGGGAGCGCTGGTTGGCTCTTCCCTGCCTGCACTTCTCTCTCTGCAATTTCTCTCTTGCCCCTACCTCCACGGTCTCTGCAGACTTCTGCTCAGCTGCATCCCTACTTTAAACCTGTTACCTCCCCAGGCAGCAATCTGGGCACCGTGGTACCAGTACGCGGTAGGAGACTTACCTAGATCTCTGAGACAAGAGTTGACTGGGGTGAACACGTCCGAATCAAGAACTTACCCGTGTACAGGATGCGGCTGATCATTCCGGGCATCACAACAGTGAACATGGGCAGCAGCTTCAGGTACCCACACAGGATACAGCTGCCCTTCACGTGGGACATGTTCTTCCCTGCCAGGCACCGTTGGACAAAAATCTGCCAGGAAACACAGATGGGTGAGGGGGGTGATGGCTTTATCAGAGTTTAGAAGGCCCAGGCTGCCTCGGCACAGACAGAATAATTGACCTGATATGGCAGCCAGACGGGCCCTCTGGTGGGTTTCTGCCAAGCTGCTCAGCCCTATCCCCCAGCCAACTCCAGGCACTGAGGGCCAGAGGAGATGCGTGTGACCAGTAAGCACACTTTGCTCAGCGCACAGTGGCCAGAGGGGACAGGGATGGGCTGCATGACCTTGGCCTCTTTGCTAGCACCATACACCCATCATGGCGGCACAGTGGCACAGGTGGCAAGGACGAGACTCCCTCCTAGAGGCCACAGACCATCGCTGCTGAGTAGAAGAGAGAGAGCCCTGTGACATGGGTCAAAGCGAAGGTGGGTCCCTGGCAACAAATGAGTATTCATTTCAGAACTGGGACCAACTTCATTCATCTAAATGTAAATGGAGCAGCAGAGGCCTTTAAAATGCAAAAATCCCCTTCAGAGGATGTTTCACGACCCATTTCATGGTGCGCCTGCTGCGAGGGGCAGTGTGCACTCAGGCTGAACAGAGCAGCACAGCGGGCAGGTGGAAGAACACTTAAGGAGACACAAAGACACGGTCCCGTGCATCGACGTTATGCAATTCGGTGTTATGTCTACACTAAAAGTATGTTCCTGAAGAACATTTAAATAAGGTGAAAAAATGCTCACTTTTTTGATGTCAATTAAAAGGCACAGGATGCTACAATAGCATATACACTGGGAATCTGTACCTAGGAAAACATCCACAGGAACAAACCCACGTGATAACAGTGGTTAATCCTGGAGTGGCAGAATTAACGGGTTAATGCGGGGTTTTCATTTTCATCTTTATTTTCCAAATGTATTATTTTTACAGTAGGAGGAAGAACCCAAAAGTGGTCCTGCCTCATGCAACAGGTACTCAGGGGCTCTCCGGGCACCTTGCTGCTGGCCTGGGGGTCAGTGTGTGTTCATGCAGAGCGGGGGAGGGGTGGTGGGGGACAGTCAGGCTGCATTTCCTGGTCTATGCTTAGCCCTGCACATGTGAGACACGGTCTCTCAGGGAGGAGGTGAAGAAGTGGGGCGAGGGCATAAATGTACTCTGAGGAAGGGTGATCATAAGGGCATGAAATCATTCTGGGTAGAAATGTCTTAAGCACGTCTACATGTTATACAGTAAAAGGATGATTGTTTAAAAATGGTGGTGGGACAAAGATGAACAATTCTCCTGTCAATTTATCTTTTTTAAAAAATTAAAATTTCTTCTTATATCATTTTCCTTACTAGTTAGGAAGTTGTATCTTCTACTCCGATGCTTTGAATAATTTTAACGTGGATACAACTTCAGTTCTAAAGAAAATCAATATCCCCACCTTTCTGAACAATTTAGAGTCCATAGCTAGATTAACCTCAAACTGTGTTCCCATATTTTAGTTTTGTCCTGTTTTACCTCCTACATTCATAATTACTCTGTAATACTCAGCCAGTGCTGTTTGGCTCAAGTCGAAGGAGCCGACGCTTCCGTTCTGCCCACACGCCCGTCGGTGTCTCTGCTGACTGCGTCTCCTCGCTCTCCGGCACTCCCTTTTCCTTCGTGCACACCGTTCAGTGTTTCTTTAGGGACAGTAGCATCTTTACTTTGCTCTTGGTTTTGCCCTTTCCTTAGAACTTTGAAAATTCTGCTCCTCTGCCTTTGGGTTCCACTGTTGCTCCTGAGAAGTCTGTTGTCAGTGTAACTGTCTTCCTTTGTAAGTCCGGGTAAGCTTTACTCCCGGGAGGCTTTCAAAATCATCTTCTTGTCCTGAGCTTTCATTATGATGTAACTTTGAGTGAAGGTTTGAATTATTTCTGCTTCAGATTCGCTGGGATCCCTGACTTTGATGGCTTTTGCTATTTCAACAATTAAAATTCTCAGCACTCTCCTTGAAATATTGCTTCTTGTTGCTTTTCTTTTGGAACACCAATGAAATGTCTTTTGATTCTCATTCTTTTATGTCATGCCATTTCTCCCTCCCACTTTATGTTTTGTGCTTTCTAGGCAATTTCAGTTTTCTCTTCTAGATTACTAATTTTTTTTCCTTCAATTGTGTTTAATCTGCTATTTTAGCAGTTACTGAGTTTTACATTTCAATAAGTACGTATTTCTAGGAGTTTGAATTTTCAAATCTGTTCTTTTTTTGATAGAAGAGTATTAATGTTTTCAGTTCCACTTTTATTTCTTTAAGTGCTTGTTTTGTATTTAGTCATCTAATACTTTAATTTTCCGAAGTTTAGGGTACTAATTCTGCTATTTCTTGCTCAAGGTGGTTTGATTCTCTCATGTTTTCTAGTTTGGGTTGGGGGCTCATGGTGAGCAGGTGTGTGTTTATGGGAACCCTGCAGAGCCTCCGTTAGAGTGCGTTTCTCCGGAGAGAATCTGCTGTCACTCCTGCTGGGACTGTGCGCAGCGGATTTTGGATGAGCTCACGTCCATTCCTTCCCACAGGGTTTTCTCTGCCCATATAAGGTAAATTAAAGACCCAAACACACAAGAAAGGCAAGGCTGCCCTTACGAATTCTCAGAGGAGACTTCTTTCCTCTTTCTGGAACTCAGGTTGAGGCACTTAAAATTTTTCTTTTTGCCATTGTTTCCCCCTGCCAGTGGGGAGATTTTTTCCCTAGTCTGCCTTTTCAGGGAGGTCACAGACTTTTGGGAAGCCAAGTTCTACGTGGAGGGCTGACTCTTTACCACTCCTCCGCCCGAGGCCTTTCTCCTGTTCTCCCCCAGGCATTCAGGCCTTTGAGGACCAGTGCGGTCAGGGCACTGTGGGTGTCAGCGGAGCCCTCTTGACTTCAATTCTCTCTTTGTTGTGGGCCTCTGGGCTCTTCTTCCTTTCCCGAGAGCTCCTCTGTGATCATAGAAAGATGTTTGTTGTATTTTGCTCAGCATTCCTGTGCATTTTGTGCTGGGAGATAGTTTGGGACATCCAGTTGACCCACTGTAAGAAGTAGAAATCCAGGGGCAGCTTTTAAAGTTATGGTTACAGAAGAATTGGATAGAAAACTATAGAAATGAGTTAAGTAGCATAATTAAAACCCATAATCAGTAGAAGGGAAAGGAGACAAATCTCGAAATTACAGCTGTGTTGCAGAGAACACCCACGTGCCGTGCCTCGGTCTCCTCTGGGGCCTCCTGCCTCCACACAGTGCTTTCCGAAGGCCCCTCAGTGTCGCCGCGTGTCCAGCCCGTCCACTGCTGCGTGGGGTTCCACAGCAGTGCCCGCCCCCGCCTCACCTGTCTGCTTCAGATGACGCAGGTCATCACTGATCAGCACTGTGGTCAGTGTCTCACACGAGGTACCCGTGACCTCGCACGAGGATGGTTTAGGCAGATCTCGAGGAACATGGTTGCTGGGGCACAGAGCACGATGCACTTGATTGTATTAAGTACCGCCAGATCGCCCTTCGGGGCAGACGCACCAGCCCGCACTCCACCGGAAGCGCATGAGGGCTCCTGCACAGCCATTTCCTCTCGGGCGCGTGGGGTTACCAAGCTTTCTGACTTTTGCCAGTCCCGTTGTGGGTTTGAATTGCATTTTCCCAGTGTCACTGGATGTTATGCCTGTTCACATTCACATGTGTTTGAATTTCCCTTTCTATACGTTGCCTATCAGTATTTTTTCTCCACTGTTCTGTTGGGGATCCTTTTTCTTGTGGATTTTCCATTCTTCGCTTGTTCATCATCAACATTTCTAACGAGCTTCTCTAATCTGTCATCTGTCAACTTTGTCCATGGTATTCTTGGTTAAAAAGTCCTTACTGTAATGTGATCAAATTGATATGATTTATACTCCCGTGTCAATAGTATTCTCTGACATGGCCTTCCCTTGGTTGTGCAGCCTCACCCTGCACACTGAGGTGTTCAGTCCGTCTGAGGCCCACCTCGCGCAGGGGTCAGTGGGGATGGAGTCTGTCACTGCAAAGAGCATTGAAGAGCACACGTCTCCCGGGCGATTAGTAGAGCCTCCTTGAACGTGTGCTGACTTCCTAGGAGTACACGAGTCTGTCTCTGAGATTTTTACTCTGTTTACTCTTAGGCCATGTGTCTGTTCTGGGAAATTCCAATCTTTCTCTTACAGCTACTTTGTAGAATTTCACATATCTGGTTGGGCAAGTTCTCCGCCTTTGTTCTTCATGTTCAAACTTGGGTTAGTTATGTGCGGTATTTTCTTCTTTCACAAACTGTCTAAACTTTTAAAATTGTGCCGCAGCACAGAGTGCACTGTAGCACGTGACAGCGCACCCTGCAACGACCACCTGAATCACGGGATGGAAGCCCCTGGACGCCGTGTGACTCTTGTACAAAAGAGAAGACACGGAGCTCACATGACATGTAACTGCCCGTTGACAGCGAACGGCTCAGGAGCACTGTGCATCCCGGGGTCAGACAACTGCCGCCTCTCTCTAGTCCCAGGGTTGTTCTTCACCCAGAAGAACGCCTGCACGCAGTGACAGTCCCCTCCGTTCCGCCTCCCCTCGCCCCTGGGCAAGCACTCGTCAAATTTCCCTTATGGATTTGCCGATTCTGGGTATTTCACGTAAAAATAATCATGTAACAGGTATTTTTCAGGTCCAGCTTGTTTCACTCAGGGTAATGTTTCCAGATCCACCCAGGCTGCAGCCCGTCCCAGCGCTCCATCCCTTCATGGCCAAATGGCAGTCCAACACATGGACGTGCACCTCGTTTCCTCGTCCATTTGTGGATGGACATGGGGGTAGCTTTCACTTTTTGGCAGCTGTGAATAATTCTGCGATATGTGCCTCTTTTAAACCTCAACCCCTTCCCTTACTCTAGAAATAACCACTTGTATGACTATTTTATTTCTTCCTTGCTTGTCTTTATAATTTCTGCCACTTAATTTGAATACCTGAACAACATAGCAGCCCTGGTTGTGTTAGACTTTACACAAATATAGTCACACAGGACCCAGCCTTCAGAATCTGGAATCATATTTTGAAGACTTATCAGTGTTACTATATGTAACTGTACTTTCTTATTTCTTTATTTCCTTTTCACTGTGTGAATATTTCACACTTTATTTAATGATCTACCATTGAGAAAGAGCCATATAATTTTTAGGGTAAGTTCAAGTCCTTAAAAAATCCAACTGAAGATCTGCCTTTTGACCCAGCGATTCCACTGCTGGGATTATATCCTAAGAACCCTGAAACACCAATCCAAAAGAACCTATGCACCCCAATGTTCATAGCAGCACAATTTACAATAGCCAAGTGCGGGAAGCAACCTAGGTGCCCATCAGTAAATGAATGGATCAAAAAACTATGGTACATTTACACAATGGAATTCTATGCAGCGGAGAGAAAGAAGGAGCTCCTACCCTTTGCCACAGCATGGATGGAGCTGGAAAGCATTATGCTAAGCGAAATAAGCCAGGCAGTGAAAGACAAATACCATATGATCTCACCTTTAACAGGAACCTAAACAACAAAACAAACAAACCAGCAAAATATAGCCAAAGACA
>JAPYXV010000081.1:31743-63585 GCA_028533065.1 Trachops cirrhosus | reverse complement strand
AGGAAATAATAAACAAATGGGATCTCATCAAAATAAAAGGCTTCTGCACATCTAAAGAAAACAGCATTAAAATTAAAAGAGAACCAACCATACGGGGAAATATATTTGCCAATGATACCTGAGACAAGGGTTTGATCTTTGAAATATGTAAAGAACTCACATGACTCCACTCCAGGAATACAAAAATCCCAATTAAAAATGGGCAAAGGACCTGAACAAACACTTCTCCAAGGGGGACGTACAGAGGGGTCAGAGACATATAAAAGGATGCTCAGCATCACTAGCCATCAGTGGGATGCAAATTGAAACCACAATGAGATACCAGTTCACATCACTGAGAATGGCCATCATAATGAAATCATCAAACAACAAGTGCTGATGAGGCTGTGAAGGAAAGGGTACCCTAGTACACTGTTGGTGGGAATGCAGACTGGTGCAGCCAGTATGGAAAACAGTATGGAATTTTCTCAAGAATCTAAAAATGGAACTGCTTTTTGACCCAGCAATTCTACTGCTGGGATTATACCCAAAGAATCCCGAAACACCAATTCAAAAGAACCTATGCACCCCAATCAATGTTCATAGCAGCACAATTTACAATAACCAAGTGTTGGAATCAACCTAAGTTCCCATCGGTAAATGAGTGGATCAGAAAACTATGGTGAGGATGGAATACCATGCAGCAGAAAGAAAGAAGGAGCTCCTACCCTCACAACAGCATGGATGGAACTGGAGAGCATTATGCTAACTGAAATAAGCCAGGCAGTGAAAGACAAATAAATACCATATGATCTCAGTTTTAGGTGAAACCTAATTAACAAAACAAACAAGCAAGCAAAACATAACCAGAGACATTGAAATTAAGAACAAACTGACAGTAACCATAGGGGAGGTGGGAGGGGATAATGGGTAGAAAAATGGGAAGGATTGTCAAGGAACATGTATGAAGGACACATGGACAAATGCAAAGGGAGGTAGGATTGAGGGTGTGAGGGTGAGGATGGCTGGGATGGGGGAGCAATGTGGGGGGAATTGAAACAACTGTACTTGAACAATAATAAAAAATATTCAAAGAAAAAAAAGTAACCATGCATGTCAACAAGGTGCAGAGGCAGAATCCCATCACTTTCAGGTCTGGCTTGTTGACTATGAGCCTGCAAAAGACCAAATCATAATCTTTGAAATGCAAATAAACCTGAATAGTAAGGAATCATGCCAGGTGACTTCAAACGGATGACAGTGGGAAAATGATGATGATGTTAATAATAACTAACACTTATGGTACCAGACAGTGGCCTAAGTACTTAACACACATTAGCTCATTTAATTAATAATAATTTTTTTAATTTTATTTATTATTTTGAGAGAGGGGAAGGAGAAAGAGAGGGAGAGAAACATCAATGTATGGTTGCCTCACACGTGCCCTTAATGGGGACCTGGCCTGCAACCCAGGCATGTGCCCTGACTGGGAATCAAACCAGCGACCTTTTGATTCACAGGTCAACACTCAGTCCACTGAGCCACAGCAGCCAGGGCTAATCTTCAAAATAGTTTTTGTGGAGTAGGTATTAGTGTCCTCATTTTACAAAGAAGGAAAAGAACAGAGACCTTGTTGAGGCCACACATTGGTTAGTGGTAGAGTTATGGTTTGAATCCAGGTGGTCTGGTTTCAATGTCTGTGCACTCAACCACAAAATAAATTACATGGCAATATGAGAAGTGCTACCATAGAGGTAAGATCAGAATACTGTGGAAACAGAGAAAAGGGCAAGCAATAAAATTGCCAGGAAAGTGTCACAGAAGAGATGACATTTTTGGTATGTCTTGAAGTGAGCAGAAGTTCTCCAGACAGAGAAGTGGGTGAATGCATATCCCAGGCAGCATAAGACAGCATGAAGAAAGGCATGATGTGAGCAAAGGAAGTGGCATTTTTGAAGACCAGAGAGTAATTCCACACAGCTGGACCAACAGGCATGCAGAAGCTTGGCTTGCAAAGAAGCCAGAGTTGGGAGCCAGATTGTTAAGAGTTTTGCCAGAGACATTAAAATTGAGAACAAACTGACAGTAACCAGAGGGGAGGTGGGGGGGGGTTAATGGGTGGGAAAGGGGGAAGTGTTTTCAGGAATATGTATAAAGGACACATGGACAAATCCAAAGTGGGGTAGGATCAAGGGTATAAAGTGTGGATGGCTGGGTGGGGGAGAGTAGTAGAGGAGGAAGAAAAGTAAGCCATAAGATTAGGTGATTGCAAAGAAAACAAAAAGAGTTTTGCAAACCATATTAATTTGTTCTGCAGGCAGCAGGGAGCTGAGGAAGGCGGTAAGTCAAGACTGTCCTCCAATTTTCAAGGATCCACAGGTTGATTTCTAAGTTGCCTTATCCTGTATCACACTCAATATAAATCACTTCTGCTTTGGCCACCTGCTCCTTGCTTTGAGAACTTCCCAGCAATTACAGGCAGAGGTTAGGGTTGGGCAACTTCAGTCCTACTGCCAGTTCAGGAATGGAAAGTAAAGGACGCATAGTAGTTTAAAGATGAAGCTGGCAGGCCACCCCAGAGGCATTCCATAGAATCTTGGGCTCTTTATTCACTCTGGAAGCCCTAAACCCAAGAAAATCAAAGTAGAGACCAAGCAAAGAACTTATTTTCCTTAAAATCCCTGGGAAGATCTCTAAGAATAAGCCTCTCAGTGAGAAAGTTTCCTTGGACTTTGTAAGTGGGAGGATAAGTAAACAATAAAACTTGACTGTTCCATGAAACTTTCATACAATTCACCAGTCTATTCTCATTCTCTTCAGGACACACTTGTAGTCTCACCAAACATAATGAATCTTCCAAGTTACAAGTTGTGTCTCTACACCCAAAAGTTCCCCTACTTATAAATAGAAAGTCTGTAAATCTAAGGGCTCTCAGTCCACCTGCTTCTCTTCAATTACAACTGACATACAATATTGTATTAGTTTCAGGTGTACAATATAATGATAAGACATTTATATTACTTAGCAAATGACCACCCTGATAAGTCTAGTACACATCTGGTACCATACATAATTAATAGAATATTATTGACTATATTCCTGATGCTGTACTTTATTTTTTTAGATGTAATCACTTTTATTCAGATTTTTGAAAGCAATAGAAGGGTGGACTGATACCTACCTTTCCAAGTTAAGACCTAATACTGTTTCCAAAACTTCAAATAAGGAACTCCTGCTGAAAGTACAAGGACAATCTGTATCACCTTAACCCAGTGATAAAAAAGTAAAATATAAATTTTTATTTAGAATTAAAGCAAATACTTCAGTATCACAAACACAGTATTAAACTTCAAGAAGTATACCACTAATTTGGAGGGAGCATTTATTTGCACAATTACAACATGTGAACAAACCCAGAAGGGACCAGGACTGGCATTTGCACCCAGCGCAACAGTTGGTCACACCACTCGCACAAAGAGAGACATTAAAGGGGCTATGTTCTGTGATGATTTGTCAGCAGTGGCAAAGGTGAAGGGAGCAGGTGGCACAGCTGCTACTCATCATCATAAGACTCTCTCTCCCTTGTGTATGCCATAAAGCAACTATAGGGTCTCTTGGAGACAAAGGGATGTCCCGGTCTCACAAGGTCTCAAAGGTCATAAAGCTGAAGGTATGAGTAGAGAGGCTCTGTCATCATGGTTCTTGAGGAAGCAAATGAAGACGTGGTCAACATGCAGCTTCTCCTCAGCAAACTCCAGAAGAACTGCAAAATCGTCTTTGCTCTCCTTTGGCAGAGCACCACCTGGGATCTCAACATAGAGGCAGCTGCTGCTTAACACCACCACTCTCCGTGTTTGGCATCTGTGAGCCTGGTCTGGACATTGAGAATTTTCTTGTTATTAGATGTTAGTTCCTCTGTTATATTCAGTCTATTATCAGTAAAATAAATTAGCTGAAAGATTGTGATCCCTCTGACTATTCCCTCATCCACCTGGGATCTTTGGGGGCGGGTGTGGGACATCAGAAGCACCACTGAGGCCCTGGACCCAGGTCACTACCGCAGTTGAGAGAGACCCTGGAACTCTCACTGCTGTGTCCACCTTGGCTGTGCAGGCAGAGGAGCGGCGTCATGATACGGCTGGTGTGGACTGTGGCGCTGGGTTTATTTCCCTCCTTTCTGGTGAAGCAGTGGTTGTTGAGGATCCATTGCAGAGAGGATTTCACCATCAGCCGCTGGAGTCAGAAACCAGGAAAACCTCCGCTGCCACTCACCTGGTTGCCGACGCTGCTTGTGGTTCGCGCTTATGCTGTACTTTATATAGGCATGACTATTTTGTAACTACCAATTCATACTTCCTAATCCCTTCACCTTTTTCATTCAGTCCCTGCAACCTCCCTCTTATCTTGCCCACCTGTTTCTTGATGTTTTTGCTGACCATTGAGAAAAAGTCTCCTAGAGGTCCTGCAGCCTGAAGGGCAAAGTGATGTAATCACAGGAACAATCCACCAGTACAAGGCATGTCCCAAAGAACTCTAAACTCGGTTCAAATGCAAGCTCCGTCACTTGGTGGTTCTGTAACTTGGGCAAGTCCCTTAAACTTTCCAGGCTTTAATGTCCTCATTGTTAAAAAGGGAATTCCTTTTGTAAAAGGACTGTTCTGTCTCTGACAATCCATCATAATATTGTAATAAACTAATGCATCCCAAATGCAAAGTGTCATGCAACCAATGTTTTTTTTATCAATCAGACCTTTGCTTTCCACACCATGTGGAAAGCTCTTCTAGTCAGTGGCATTTCAACAAAGAGAAACAGCTTAGTGCAGAGCCTTGCCCATGATCCCAGGGAAGAGCAGGCAAAGTGTGGGAAATATGTCTGGTCAGCTTCTGCTCAAGCTTGGGTGGGATGAGCCAGTGAGACAGAAAGCTCATTCCCATTGCTCTTATGCCCATGCACCTTCATGTACCATCTTCCTTCTCACCTCAGTCTTTACCCTCAGGCCCAGGTATTTGGGTAGTGCTCAAAGGCTCTGGACTCCAGAAGTTATTGACACAGATGCTCCATGGGATGAGGGAAATGGGTAATTTTTTTGAACATTGTCTTTTTTTAATTGTTGAGGTCTAATGGCATACAAAAACAGTTGTACATATTTAATGTATATTTCTTGATGAGTTTGAAGGTAAGTATACATCTGTGAAAGCATCACCATTAATAATGCCATAGAATTAAGCATCACCTCTAAGAGTTCTCTCTCTCACACACACACTTTTTTAAAATTATATAAACATTTAAAATATATCCTCTTAACAAATTCAGATTACAATACAGTGTTGTTAACTATTCACTAAACTGTACTGTAGATCTCTAGGACTTATTCATCTTGCATAATTAAAAGTATGTATGGAAGTGGGAAAATTTTAACACAAAACCTTAGAAGATGTTTGCTTGTGTTTTACTTTTGCTAAAGTAATGAAGCAGGCAGGTTGAAGACTGAGGTTTGGATCTTCCCTGTTTGTTCAGTATAGACCACATGGAGGGGCTTGGGCTGATGGGTTAGATGGAGAGAAAGAAAGCTAACACTAACTTCCTCTTATCTGAAATCTAAGTGCTTCACGGTATTATGACATTGAATCTTGACAACAATACCATAAACTGGCAACTATTATTATCCTCTATTTTACAGATGAGGAAGCCAAAGCACAGAGGTTAAAAAACTTGTCCAAGTCACACAACAACTAAATGACAGAGCCAGGCTCCAAACCCGAACATGTTTCTTATAAAGGTTTTCTGCCTGATATAAGGAAATACTTTCATAGTTTACCAATTTTTAAAAAACGAGAGAGAATTGTTCTATGGAACTATTTAAGCCAAAACTAAGGAGCCATGTTCAAAGGATGCTGGCTCAGTAAATGTTCCTTGGCAGGAAGTATCAGAAACCAATACTTATTACTTTAAGTTAGAGGAGGATGAGAAGGAGGCAAGAAAGTAGGAGAAGAAGGATGAAGAAGAAAATGAAAAGGAAAAGGGAAAATCCATTGAAAGAATATTGGGATTGGGTGCAGAATAAAAGAAACTTCTGAAGATCCAGATTCAAGAAGGACTAGAACAAGGACTACCCTAAGATCCAGGGAGCAGGAAATAACTAACCATTTCTTTGGGGTACAATTATCCAAATAAATCAACTCTAATGGATTTCTATCTTTTTTCCATGCTGCTAAAGATTGAAGTGCCAATCATAACCTTGGGAAAGATTAATGATAAAAATTGCTAATATTTATGGTGTATTTATTTTCCACCAGACATTATTCTAAGCAATATATTTATACATATTTTCTTCTCACAACAACCCTATGAGGTATGTACTATTATAATTAAGTAAACAAGGCACAAAGAGCTTGCATTACCAATCAACTTTGCCTAGAGGGTCTAGTGGCAGAGCTGGGATTCAAGCTGAGATAATGGGGTCCCACCATGACTGTACTTCCTCTAATACCAACAAGGAAAAGGGAAGTCTTCCAAAGCAGAATTTTGGTGTTGATGAAGAAGGGGAATAGCTACTAAGAGATAAAACCCACGGATGTTCCCTTAAGGCTTTGTCCTGCTACAGGAAAAAGAGATGACTCTTGAAGTATCTTCCTGCTCAAGAATTCCATATTCAAATTTCCATCCTTATCCTCTGGTCATTGCAAGGAGAAGATGAAAGAAATCAAGAAGCAAAGGGCAATTAAAAACAGATATATAACAAGTTGTTGTATACCTATAACAAAAGGACTGGATGAAATACAAATATGATAGAATTAATCATTTTTGAACAGGAAACAGCCAAATGACAAAATTCTGAGAGAATAAGAGTCATGCCTATGCAGGATAATTTGAAAGACAATATAAATATTCCAAATACTGAATAACTTTGAGAAACTGAAATTAATTGGAGAAATGCAGAGCGAACAATTTCTCAGCAATACTGAGAAGATTTGATGTAAAGCTCTAAGTATTACAAGACATTGGAACCCATCATTGTTAAGGGTGAGAGTTTGGAGTCAGGCTGCTGGAATTAAATACATGTCACCTTGGAAAAGTTACACGATCTCTTTGAGTCCTAGCTTCCTAATCTGTAAAATTTTAATAATGCCTGTGTCAGAGGAATGTGAGAGGATAAAATGATATGTGAAAACACGTTAACCCCAGTGCCAGTCATAGAGGAGATGCTTATTAAATATTAACTACTTGACCACTAAATGTTAGCTCCTAAAAGCCCAACATGGTCTTGGGATGAGCACACAGGTACATCCATAGTTGGATGTCTAGAACCAACCCCTCTAGGGAATCATAAGCAAAGACCTAAGAAGAGCAGAGATCTGGGTCCTGTATGGGAGGCCAAGGAAGGCAGCACTGTCAATAGATGAAAGCAGGCATGGAAGGGCCCCCAAAAGAAAGATGATCAGGATGAAGAGAGGAAAAACCTATCAGGAGTCTGAGAGAATGGATAGTGGAATGCCAGAAATGAAGGAATGCCAGGAATGCTGCCAAGACAACATTCTACCTAAAATACAACTGTAAGAACTCCTCTTTAGATCCTTTAGAAAACCCCTTCAAAGCCTCCAAGGAGGTAGGGAACAGAGCCCTGAACTAGCATTCAAGAGCCCTGGGTTTTGGTTTCTGAAGATGTCAACTAGGTTCTGTGGCAGTAGATAAGTGATTTATACTTCCAGGGTCTCAACCTCCTTGTCTGAAAAAGTGGGGACAGTGAGACCTACCTCAAGCCATTAGGGTGAAGGATAAGTGAGGTGATGTCTATAAAGCATGGGAAAAATGGTGGCTACTGAATAAGTGATAACTTTCCTCCCTTCTACCTATCACTATAAAACAATAATACTTCAAACAGAGAGTCCTCTGTAGCCAGAAGAATAAGGTAGGTTAATGTTTTTTTAATTCAATTTCCAGAACATCTCTATGTGTGAATCCATATCTTTAGCAAGTCACATAGTCTGGAATGATCTCTCCACCCAACCCCAGGTTTGCTTGTCCAGCAAACATCTTTTATTCTTCAAGGCCAAGCTCAAATATCACTACCTCATGAAATTGTTTCTAGAAATTTCTCAGCATGTGACTTGGTCTCCAATTTTGCATTTATTTCCCTCTGCCTCATATTCTACTTAGCTCTCGGAGGCAAAGAGAATGTCTTATTCACCTTGGTATCATTCACAATCTAGGCTACATTACACATTTCTTATTAACATTTTACATAAGGGTCTAGGGGTTACCCTACCCTCTGAATTCATGTCTGCTTCTAGAGCAACACCTAGTTCCTCCACTTAATCTCACTCAATACTCCCCAAGAAAGGAGAAGGGGATTATCTGGTTGGGAAATTTGGTAACAAGGGCTGGACATGCAGGGCCAACTTATCCATTTGGCATTGTGGCTAAGGTCCAAAGTACTTTTTAGGGGCCACAAAATTTTTTTTAATTTTTTAAATAACAAAAGAAACATTTAGGTTAGGTAAAAGAAAATATTTTTTAAAGATTTTATTTATTTATTTTTAGAGAGAGGGGCAGGGAGAGAGAAAGAGGGGAGAGAAACATTAGTGTGAAAGAGAAACATTAATATGTTGCATGTGCCTCAACCAGGGATTGGCCTGCAACACAGGCATGTGCCCTGACCAGATATCAAACTGACAACCTTTTGCTTTGCGAACTGATGCTCAACCCACTAGGCCATGCCAGTCAAGGCAATATTTTAAAATATAATATGAACATATTAATCTTTATGTCAATGCATATGTAATTTTTAATATTTTTTACTCAGAAAGAGGCCTCTGAAAGCAACAGTTCCAATGACCCATGAAGGTCATGATGCAGCTCTGTGGTTGTGAGTAACTCAGGCCTTTCTCTCCCTTTCTCCAGGGAAGCTGCCTGTGGGCAGGAAGCTTAGTATTTAACCTGCTCCTCCATGCTCACAATCTGACAGTGGCACAGCTGTGTCTGAAATTGCTGGTGACCCTGAAGAAAAGCCCACTGTTGCTGTACATCCTAAGTTAAGATTCAAACTTAGTCTCATCAGTAATGAAGATAATAATATATTGACTTCCTTTTACTTGGCTCCTGAGTCTATCTCTCCCATTTTGTCTAAGTTGTACAGAGATTGGAGATGTCATTTATTGGGCCCCTAAAATTATTGTGTTGATTTTTTAAATGGCATTGTCAGGTAAGTATGATCTCTATTTGACAGATGAAGGCATTAAAGAACAGGGCACTCAAAGAATTACTCAAGGTCAAGCAGCTAACAAACGGGTTTAGATCCCAGACTTTCAGACTCCAAGTTAAAGCTCCTTTCTCTCACTGCGTTATGTAGTGGGGGCTAAGTAATTGAGTGTTGAAATGAATCAAATGGTGAGAGGTTACTGGGCACACAGCACCAAGAATGGTTGCAGTTTCCTCAAAATTGTTGACTTGGCAGTTATAAGCTTCATATGAAACCTTTGACATTCATCATTCCCTTAATAAACACTTTATAAAGCTCCAATCATTTTCCTGCCTTGAAGAAGCTCCAACAGTTGGACTATGTGACACTATCTTCAGCTATCTTTGCAGGAACAGATTATTTCAGGGGGAGGGGAAGAATCCTTTATTTACCAGAGTATTTAGAATAAAAATTTAATGTTTGATTTTCATGTAGACAAAAATATAAATAATAATGCTCTTTTTTGTAATGAAAATTTTTTCCAGGAGGCCAACACTCAAAGACTAGCCCTTTCTACAGTCTTTGGCCTGCACACTTCCACAGAGACTTGGGAAGGAAAAAGGCCTTGGGGGTGAAACTGACGAAATCCTGTGGTTGTGCTACTACTCTGGAAGGACTCTGTTTCCTCTCAAACAAAGGCCCTGTAGATCACTTTTCACATTTAGGATCCTTAAATATTTGCCAAAAAAATGTTTTGGAGAGAGTTTCTCTCACTCTCCTTTCCAGAAGGAATTCCAACATTGTTGGGCGAGAAGTAAAGGATTTGCAGAAGGAGAGAATTTTCCTAATATACACATTGAGTTTACACGCATTTCTGCCTCACCTTGTTCCTATCCACCAACCCCAACTAATGTTGAGCCTTGAATCATGCAAGTACAGGCTGCCCCATAATAGCAAAAATTCAGACAAGGTATTGCTAAGCAGGATCATGCTTTTAGGCTAGGCTTATATTCACAAAATATTCTAGAATGTGTTTCACAAACACATGCAAACCATCTGGCTAATTTGGTTAGCTCTCTTTGCTGTGAGTGCTGTAAACTTTTCATTCCTCTCTTTCACTCATATTTCACACACATAATCAATTCTTCTTTGTCCTTCCTTCCTATTAGAGTATGAGCTCCACGAAGACAGAGTTCATGCCTGTATTGTTTACAGTTTTGAGCATAGTGTGTGGCTGTATATAACAGAGGTCAAGAGAATGATTTCAAGGGGAAAACAGACCTGGGTTTGAATTTTATGAGCTACTTACACATTATGTAACTTAGAGAGAATGACTTTTTATTACTCAGTTTTACTAGAGGGTCCTCATGTGAGGCCACAGGGGAAAATGAGGAGATCATAAGCAGTCCTGGAGAAACCAGCTCTTATGATGTTAGCCTCATCTGCCCGTGCCCACCCTTGCAGCAGTGGCAACTGAGATGCTTTGCTCAGTGAGACTCTTTGTTGGCAAGAAGAGCCTCATCTACAGCAAAGGAAACAAGCAACACGGTGGAGGAGGTGCACCCAGGTCTCTCACCTGCCCTGAATGCTGTCTGTGAAACTATCAGCTCAGAGCATTGCTCCAGCTTCCTCCAGTATTGTTTAGCACTCACCACCCTCCTCATAGCCTGTCTGTGGGAAATGCTGCTTAGATGCCTGGTCCAACACAGGGGCAGGACTGCAGTTGGGAAGAGGCTCTTTCTTATGAGAACTGAGGACTGTGTGTTGGGTGGGTCAGGCTGAGATGAAGGGCCAGGCTAAGGGTTCCCCGGTACTAACATTTTAAATACCCAATAAATATGTTATGATGAATAGTTTTGTAAAACTAAAGAAAATTAATAGTCTACACAAAGAAATGTATTACCTGAGTGCTGAAGTACTTAATTGTCCTCAAAAGGCTCAACTGTCCCAACTCTGAACATTTTCTAGCCTTTCCTAGTTGTAGTCACTCCCCTGAGACACCCAAGAAGCGCTCAAACTCAATCATGGAACAAAAACATCTTAAACACTGCATTTAAAAACACGTATTAGAGGTAATAAAACTAAATACACTAAATATACTAGAAGATTTGGAATTCTTATGAAGTTTAGTTATTACATCAATGTGTTAATTTTTCCCTTTAAAATTTTTATCTTTATACAACTCTCTGAATTAGTGACTTTTAAATACTCTTCACCATGAAAAGGGTTTTTTCTTCTGATTGTATAAATAATATTCAATGTAAAAAAATCCACATACATAAACCATAGGATGAAAATTAAAGATCACCTGAAATGCTATCACTCTGAAATAATCACCATTAACATTCAGTGATTATGTTTATATAAACTATATACATTAATATCTGTCTGTATAGGTATATAGACACATATGTGACTTTATAAAATTTGTGAATTTTAAAAACTATGAACATTTGTTAAAGATTTTTATTTATTTGTTCTTTAGAGAGGGGAAGGGAGGGAGAAAGAGAGGGAGAGAACCATCAGTGTGTGGTGGTCTCTTGTGCACCCCCACTGGGGACCTGGCCTGCAACCCAGGTATGTGCCCTGACTAGGAATCGAACCAGCGACCCCTTGGTTCACAAGTCAGCGTTCAATTCACTGAGTCACACCAGCCAGGGCATTTTTCTTAATATTTTTATAAAATTATGAACATTTTTTAACAGTGCTCTATGTAATCATGACACACGGATCCAGGAACTAAGTGGATAGGTGATATGTATCTCAGATTTATCTACCTATATATAAGTAGGTATATGTATTAGAAAATATCTGTAAGTAGATAAAGATCTATATATTATAAAGATAGATAAAGATCTATCTATATAAAGTTGCATAAATAGAGATCAGCTTATAATGACCTGTGTATTTTTATTTGACATTCTGATATGAATTTCTACATTATCAACCCATTAGTCATCATGCACATATAATAAAGAATATGACACATTTTAAAAATTTAATACATAATTTGTGATTTGATATTTTAAAAAATTAACCTAGCATATGTCACAAGGCACATGGTTACATGGCATGTGTTAGAAGCTTAGATCAGGAGATCTCATGATTATATTTTAAATCTAAAAGAGTGTTTAAAATTCAAAATCTTACCACTAATCACAGTTCAAAGTACGTCAGACCACAGTCAAAAATGTCACCTCTGAAAGGAAACTCTAAGACCACCTGTTCAAAGTCACTCCCTTTAGAGATGATGAAACTGGGGCCCAATGAAGTGAACATGTCTAGTGTGGCTGGACTTATACTAAGATCTGTTTCCTGAATCATCATCCTACCTCTTTCCATCAGATTTTGTATCCTATTATGTGTAGCAAATGGCAAAGCTGTTTCCCTTTTTTCAACTTACACTTGCCCAGAAAGGTCTAGCACCTTTTTTAACTCAGACATTTTCAGAGATTGAGTCAGAGGCAGAAATAAGGGAAACAGGGTCTCTGAGACTTCATATCCCTTTGTGTCTAAAAATATAAGGGTAGAGGAAAGAAAAAATAAAAATGTAAGAGTAGAGGGAATAACAGTTATAACAATAGCAAGTACATGCAGCCCTTACTATGTTTCAAATACTGTCCAATCCTCACAATGGCCCAATGAAGTAAGTCACTATTATTATCCCCTCTTTACAGATCAGGAAACTAAGACACCCAGAAGTTAAATAATTTCCTAGGATTTTAGAATTAGTGAGTGACAGAGTCCTGATTATGAAGCCAGCAGTCCAATTCCGGAGTCTAGCCTCTTGACCACTACCCTACACAGCCTCTCACAGAGAGATGAGCTCAGACAAATTATAGTGACGTTGCTGAAATCACAGAAACAGAATTAATCAAGCCCCTGTCTTTGTCACACCATTTTCTCAATGAGAGTTACCACCTAGAAGTCAAGTGATTGCGGGGACAACTCCTGAACCTTCTCCCTACTGGCCCTGCCTCAGTCTGAGACTCCTGGCCAAAGTTTCCATAACTGTTTATTGGGCCCTTTCTTATTTTTTTGTTTGTTTTTTTCTAATGTCTTATTACAGAAGATCTCAAACATATGCAAAATTAGTCAGAATAATAGAACAAATGCCCATGTACCCACCTCCTACCAACAAATACTGGCCCATGTTTTTAAAATAAATCACTTATTTTTTTCAGCCTTTTATTTTATTTTTTATATTTAATTTCTTTTTTAATTTTTATTTTAGTCATTATTCAGTAAAGTTTCTATCCTTTACTCCCATTCCAGTCCACCCACCCATCCCTCCCTTCCTTTCTCCCATTTCCAACTTTTTTCAGCCTTTTAAAATGTGTTTATATGTTGTATAATGTTCTTAATATATTAATACCATTATACATTTTATAATTTATATTTAAGCATACATGCTTTTTACTAAATATTAACAAACATATACACTCAATCTATCAATGATTTACAGACATAGCTGACATGTCAAACAGAAATAGAGTCAGATGTCTGGGTTCAGGTTCTGACTCTACTGCTCACTAGCTGAGGAACCTTGCACAAGTCACTTCACTTTTCTGAGCCTCATTTTTCTCATTAACAAAAATTAACCTCTCAGGGTTATGTTAATTAAATGAGATTAGAAATGTGAAAGACTTTACAAATAGTAACAAACCATTTGAAGGTAAGGAGGAAATCAAACTAACAGAAGGTGGGATGTCTATAGCACCAACATTGAAAGCTGAAATCCAAAGTCAGAAAGCTCAATTCAAGGATCATACCAAGAGTAAGAGAAGAAACATAAAGCAGGGAATCATTTGTGAACTGAAGCAATCTAGGCAGGCTTTCAAATGTGGCCCCTTTGTCCCTCCATGGGCACTTGAGGTAGCTACGGTCACAGGGAGGCACAGAACCACTTCAGGTCAGTTAGACTCTTATGGATTGTTGAGGTCATGGGGTGACTGAGGAATGGAGACCAGGCTACATTTCATCTAGTCTATTTGCATGTCTTCTTTGGCTGACATACCCCTAAAACCTTAGGTAAGGAATTCCCACCTCCAGTCCTGGCCCACTAGCTAGACCAACCAAAGGGAATTCAGAGAGAGCCCTTCTGTTTTTGACTCTATGGGTTCTATTGTATAAATCATTTGGAATCTTTGCCAACTCTCCTCTGACACTATTCCTTATTAGATTCCCTCCACTCCATCTCTGAGGACACAACCAAGGTGGGATTGTCCATCTATAGTAAGTGGAATCAAGATGGTTCTAGGCCTAGTTTCTATGGCCAGTGGAAAAAACACAAACACACTGATCTCCTTTGGTAACCACACTGCCACCCAGATGATACCCAGCACTGCCCACTGCTGCCCAAACCAACCCCAGCTTACTCAGGAAGATCAGCACTCCTTTGATCTTCATCCTTGGAGTATAAATGTCTCCCATCCCCCCAGGCCCACCACTTACTTGACCACAGGTTGCTGACCTCTAGTCTAAGGGGCTCCCTGCCTTTCACAGAGGAGAGAAAGGCAAATGCAGTCCGTCTGAATAATCACAAGTAGGAGGAACAAGTAAAAACAGACAAGCCAGCTGCCACAGCACATGGGGGCTGAGAGTAATTGAACTTGTGCACATTTTATAAGCCACTTGGAGAATATTTTTAAATTAGGATATTTCTGTCCCAGAGTCACCCTGGGGACTGAGCTCATTGACATGCCTGATGCCTGAGAATGGTAACTTTCCATGAAGACTTATGTGTTGGGGTTACAAAGGCCACATACTCTGTATGTTTTCCCAGTGATCGAGGCCTACAGAAACTGAAATGCTGCAACACCCAGAGGTCTGCCCAGTTATATGGATTCAGGGCTCAGGGTGGTGCATTCTTGCCATATTGGGGCATTGGGTTTCATTCTATCCCCAAAGGGGCATGAATATATGCCATCAAATATGAAGACTGTAGCATGGATTATTTGATACACAACCCTACAGTTGTAGGTGTTACTCTTATCTGCATGCATTCTCATTTGACACATATTTACGTCTCAGTTCTTGAGAAATTGTCAGGCTCAGGGATGAAATGACAGATGGGCAAACAGTTTTTTAGGACTTAACAGGAGTTAGAAGCTCCTTGTGGCATGTACCACAGTTTTAAAATGTGTAATTTAAAAGGACCATTTTCTTTATTATCGTCAGAAGATGCTTATCAATTACACTTGAGAAACAATGCTCCACAGCACATTTATTGAGCAACTACAGTGTCAGGGAGGGTTTGCCAAAACTGATAAGACTCATCCAGTCTTCAAGGAGTCCATGGTCTAGTAAAATAAATGGACAGATGAACCTGTCTTTTTAATGCAAAGAAAAAATACTTGAAAAGAACTGGTATAAAGTGTTTGTCAGCAAGAATATGCTGACCAACTGTGCATGGAGTGGGATTTGGGCATCAGCGAAGGCTTGACAGGGGAAGTAATGATTACAGGCAGCCACAGTGGGGCAAGATAGGGGTGGACATAAAGGCCTTCCCAGAAGTAGAATCATCTGGTGCAAATATAAGTGAGTGACCCAGCACCTCTAGTAGCTGATATTACTGGGCCATGGACTTGGTGCAGGCTTGAGGAGGGATGAGGCAAGAGAAGTTGCAGAATCCAAGCTGAGAAGGAATCAGGGAACTTCCAGCCAAGACGGAGATGTAGGTAGATACACTTTGCCTCCTTGCACAATCAAAAGAACAACAACAACAAAAAGCAACCAGAACTGTCAGAAAATTGAACTCTGTGAAAGTCTGACAAGCAAGGAATAGAAGAAGAAACATTCATTCAGACTGGTAGGAGGGGCAGTGATGGGCAGCTGGGGCAGAGAGGACAAGCAACAAGGTGGCGGCTGAAGGATGGGGTGGTGCCACATTTGTGTGCAGGAAAACTGGGAGGAACAATTGGGAAGTGAGACAGACCACACAACCCAGGGTTCCAGCACAGGAAAAGAAAGACTCAAAATCTCTGGCCGTAAAAACCTGTGTGGGTTGCAACAGTGGGATAAACTCCTAGCCTCACAGGAGAGTTCATTGGAGAGAGCCACAGGGTCCTAGAATGTAAACAAACCTGCCCACCCAGGAATCAGCAACAGAAGGGCCCAATTTTCTTGTGGGTAGCAGGGGAAATGACTGAAAGCCAGGCCAAGAGCTCAGCAAAAAGCATTGTTCCCTCTCTAATGCCACTCTCACACAGTGCCAAAATGCATCAAAGAGGATTGCCCCACCCTGGCGAAGACTTAATGCTTTCACCCTTACAACATAACAGGTGCACCAAGACAAAATAATATGGCCCCAATGAAAGCACAGATTAAAACTCCAGAAAAAGAACTAAGCAATGAGGAGACAGACAACTTATCAGATGCAGAGCTCAAAACACTGGTAATCAGGATGCTCACTGAAATTATTGAGTTTGCTCGAAAAATGAAGAAATGAAGGCTACATGAAGTGAAATAAAGGGAAATATACAGGGAACCAACAGTAAAGAGAAGGAAACCAGAACTCAAATCAATGATTTGGAACAGAAGGAAGGAATAAACAAACATTCAACCAGAACAGAACAAAGAAACAAGAATTCAAAAAAAAAATCAGTGTGAGTGGAGGTCGCTTAGTCCTGAGCACAGGTGGAACACCTAGCCAATCTTCTGAGGAACAGAGTGAACAGCCAACAGTATCCCAGCATATATGAAGATTGGAGGCCAAAAGTGTAAAGTACATTGAAAAATCAGATGGTAAGTAGAGTACTTTGGGACAATAAGGTCCCTGGGACCAGTGCAGGGACCAGAGAGTCTGCAGCCTTAGGCCAGGTGCGCATCAGGTCTGGGGCAGGATTCTTGGGAGAGAGCCAGGTCAATGGCTCCCTCTCCTGCCAAACAAGGTTTGAGCAGCACCAGGATTGACCTGAACACTTTAAGTCACTGGGGCAGGGGGATAAGGGCAAAGTGACAAACACACAGGGTCAGTGTGTACCTGCTCAGACTGTGTACGCCAGCTGGGAAGAGTTGGGCCTTGACAGACCCTGACCTGGAAAGTCTCCAGTCTGGTTGGAGAGTTGAACTGTGTGAGAAGCCAGGTGCTTGTTTGGAGCAGCAGGCTTGAGTGGAAGGAATTTTTCAAAAAGAAAAAGAAAAAAAAAGAGGCACTAAGCAGCTATTTAAGAAATTCTCCCACAGCAACCGTCCCCGCCTCCCCTGGCTGCAGTTCTGCAGACTCCGCAGCCTCAGCTGTGGGCCCGCCATTGCTGCCAGTACTGCAACTGCGCCTGTACCCCCAGCCACAGTGGCAGAGGGCACCCACCTGCACTTATGGCCCCAGTGGTGAGCCACAGACCCAGCTGATCCACACCCCGCCCTGGCTGCCACCACAGGAGTGGAGGCCAGTGAGTGCCAAATACCTCCACCCAGCGACTGTGCCCCTGCTGAGCAGGAGAAGCCAGCATTCATGCCCACAGCCCTGGGGGTGGAGCACACCTGACCCACTGACCTGACTTCCACAGGAGCACAGAGGAGACCACGACCTCACACCGAAAGCCCCGTGAGGGCTCACGCCTGAACCAGGTTAATGCTGTTTTCTTTAGGTGTGTAGAAGCTTTTTAATTTGATGAGGTCCCATTAGTTTATTCTTTCCTTTATGTCCCTTGCTTTAGGGGACATGTCCATGAAGATGTTCCTGCACAGAATGTCTGAGATTTTTCTGCTGATGCTTTGCTCTAGGACTTCTATGGTGTCACAATTTACATTTAAGTCTTTTATCCATGTTGAATTTATTTTTGTATATGGTGTAAGCTGTTGATCAAGTTTCATTTTTTTGCATATAGCTGTCCAGCTCTCCCAACACCATTTGTTGGAGAGGCTATTTTTACTCCATTTTATGCTTCTCCCCCGCTTTGTCAAGTATTGATTGATCATAGAGACTTGGGTTAATTTCTGAGCTCTTTGTTCTGTTCCATTGGCCTATGTGTCTATTCTTGTGCCAGTACCAGGCTTTTTTGATTACAGTAACTTTGTAATACAGTTTGATATCAGATATTGTGATCCCTCCTACTTAGTTCTTCTTTCTCAAAATTGCTGCAGCTATTCAGGGTCATTTTTGGTTCTATATAAATTTCTGGGACTTCCGGCCAAGATGGAGGTGTATGTAGACACACTGTGCCTCCTTGCATAACCAAAATAAGGACAACAATTTAAAAACAAAAAAAACACAACCAGCAATGACAGAAAATTGAACTGTATGGAAGCCCAACAACCAAAAAGTTAAAGTAGACACATTCATCCAGACCAGTAGGATGGGCAGAGTCAGGGAGCCAGGATAGAGAGGGCTCATGACAAGGCAGCTAGTGGACCCCTGGTGTGCAAGGCGGCAATGGATAGACCCTGGGTGTGTGAAATGCAGCTAGTGGACCCACAAGTACGTGCAGATAAAGCAGGTGAAACTGGGGAGCAAGACAGACCACACAACCCAGGGTCCCAGTGTAGGGAAATAAAGCCTCAAAACACTGATTGAAAATATCTGTGGGGGTTGAGGCGACAGCAAGAGAAACTTCCAACCTCACAGGAGAGTTCATTGTAGAGATCCACAGGGTTCTAAAATGTATGCAAATCACCCACCTGGGAATCAGCACCAGAAGTGCCCAATTTGCTTGTGGGAAGTGGGGGAAGTGACTGAAATCCAGCAGAGAGCGGAGCAAGCATCAACATTCCCTCTTAGACCCCTGCCCCATATACAGCGTCACAACCCAGCAACTGGGTTGCCCCACCCTGGTGAACACCTAAGGCTCTGCCCCTCACTACGTCACAGGCACATCAAGACAAGAAACAAAATGGCCCAAACAACCAGGTCAAAGCTCCAGAAAAAATACAACTAAGCGATGAAGAGAGAGCCAACCTATCAGATGCACAGTTCGAAGCACTGGTAACCAGGATGCTCACAGAATTGGCTGAATTTAGTCTCAAATTAGATGAAAAAATAAAGGCTACACTAAGTGAAATAAAGAAAAATGTACAAGGAACCAATAGTGATGGGAAGGAAACTGGGACTCAAATCAATGGAGTGCACCAGAAGGAAGAAAGAAACATCCAATCAGAAAAGAATGGAGAAACAAGAATTCAAAAAATTAAGAGAGGCTTGGGAACCTCCAGGACATCTTTAAACATTCCAACATCTGAATCATAGGGGTACCAGAAGGAGAAGAGCAACAAGTGGAAAAGTTATTTAAACAAATAATAAAGGAGAACTTCTCCAATCTGGCAAAGGAAATTGACTTCCAGGAAGTCCAGGAAGCTTGGAGAGTCCCAAAGAAGTTAGACCTAAGGAGGAACACACCAAAGCACATCATAATTACATTATCCACGGTTGAAGATAAGGAGAGAATCTTAGAAGCAGCAAGAGAAAAGAAGACAGTTACCTACAAAGGAGTTCCCATAAGACTGTCAGCTGATTTCTCAAAAGAGACCTTGCAGGCAAGAAGGGGCTGGAAAGAAGTATTCCAAGTCCTGAAAGGCAAGGACCTACATCCAAGATGACTCTTTCCAGAAAAGCTTTCATTTAGAATGGAAGGGCAGATCAAGTGTTTCTCAGATAAGGCCAAGTTAAAGGAGTTCATCATCACCAAGCCCTTATTATATGGAATGTTAAAGGAACTTATCTAAGAAAAAGAAGATAAACATGTACAGTAAAATGACAGCAAACTCACAATAATTAACAGCCACACCTAAGACAAAAATGAAAAGCAACTAAGCAAACAACTAGAACAGGAACAGAACCACAGAAATGGAGATCACATGGAGGGTTATCAACAGGGGAGTGGAAGGGGGAGAGAGGAGGAAAAGGTACAGAGAGTAAGTAGCATAGATGGTAGGTAGAAAATAGACAAGGGGAGGGTAAGAATGGTATGGGAAATGTAGAAGCCAAGAACTGATAAGTATGACAAATGGACATGAACTAAAGAGGGGGAATGTGGGTGGGAGAGGGTGTGCAGGGTGAAGAGGAGTGAAGGGGGGAAAATGGGACAACTGTAATAGCCTAATCAATAAAATATATTTTAAAAATTTCTGAAGTGTTTGTTCTATATCTGTGAAATATGTCATTGGTAATTTAATAGGGATTGCATTGAATCTATAAATTACTTTGGGTAGTATGGACATTTTGATGATGTTAATTCTTACAATCCATGAACATGGTACAGGCTTCCATTTGTTTGTGTCTTCCTTAATTTCTTTCTTCAGCTTTGTGTAGTTTTCAGAGTACAGGTCTTTTACTTCCTTGGTTAGGTTTATTCCAAGTGCTTTATTTTTCTTGTTGCTACATCAAGTGGGATTTTTTCCTAATTTCTGTTTCTAGCATTTCATTGTTAGTGTACAAAATTTCCTTTGATTTCTGAATATTGACTTTGTATTCCACTGTTTTGCCAAAGTCGCTTTATTATAGTGAGTAGTTTTTGGGTGGAGTCTATAGGATTTTCTATGTACACTATCATGTCATCTGCCAACAATGACAGTTTTGCTTCTTCCTTTCCAATTTTGATGCCTTTTATTTCTTTTTCTTGTCTGATTTCTGTGGTAGGACTTCCAATACTATGTTCAATAGGAGTGGTGAAAGTGGATATCCTTGTGTTGTTCCAGATCTTAGTGGGAAAGTTCTAAGTTTTTGTCCATTGAGTATGATGTTGGCTGTAGGTCTGTCATATATGGCCTTTATTATGTTGAGGAATGCTCCCTCTATTCCCACTTTGCTGAGTGTTTTTGCCATAATGGGTGCTGTACCTTATCAAATGTCTTTCCTGCATCTATTGGTATGATCATGTGATTTTTGTCTTTCCATTTGTTCATGTGATGTATTATGTTTATTGATTTGTGAATATTATACCATCCTTGCATCCCTGGGATGAATCGCACTTGGTCATGGTATATCTTTTTAACATATTGCTGGATGTGGTTTGCCAATAGTTTTTTGAGGATTTCAGTGTCTATGTTCATCAACAATATTGTTCTGAAGTTTTCTGTCTTTGTTCTGTCTTCCTCTGGTTTGGGGGTTAGGATGATGCTGGCTTCATAAAAAGAGTTTGGGAGTCTTCCATCTTCTTGAGTTTTTTGGAATAATCTGTGAAGAATAAGGGTTAGCTCTTTCCCTAAATGCTTTCTAAAATTCTCCTGTGAAACCATCTAATCCAGGGCTTTTGTGTGTTGGAAGCTTTTAATTACTGTTTCAATTTCATCAGGTGTTATTGGTCTCTTCAGGCTTTCTCCCTCTTCATTGAGTTTTGGAAGATTATATTTTTCTAGAAATGTGTCCATTTCACCAAGGTTATCAAATTTCTTGGCATATAGGTCTTCATAGTAATTTCTTACATTCTGTTGTATTTCTGGGGTATCCACTGTAATCTCTCCTCTCTCATTTATGATTTTGTTTACTTAAGTCCTCTCTCCTTTTTTCTTGATGAGTCTGCTTAAACACTTGTTGATTTTATTTCTCTTTTTGAAAAACAAGCTCCTATTCTTATTGATCCTTAGAATTGTGCTTTTACTTTCTATGTCATTTAATTCTGCTCCGCTCTTGGTTATTTCCTTCCTTCTACTTGTTCTGGGCTGTGTTTTCTGTTGTTCCTCATGTTCTTGTAGACATAGGGTTAGGTTGTTTATTTGAAATGTTTCTCTTTTTTAGGTAGGCCTGTATCACTATGAACTTCCCTCTCAGCACTGCCTTCCCTGTTTCCCATAAGTTTTGGATTGTTGTGAGTTCATTTTCATTTGTTTCCAGAAACTGTTTGATTTCTTCCTTGATCTCATTCTTGACCCATTCATTGTCTAATAGCATGCTATTGAATCTCCATGAGTTTGAGTGTTTGGGGGTTTTTCCCTTGAGGTTGGTTTCTAGTTTCAGTTCCTTGTGATCAGAGAAAATGCTTGATATGATTTCAATTTTCTTGAATTTGTTGAGGCTTGTTTTGTGTCCTATCATGTGGTCTTTCTTTGAAAATGTTCCATGTGCATTGGAAAAAATGTGTATTTAGCTTCTTTGGGATGAAAAGTTCTATATATATCAGTTAAGTCTATTTCATCTAGGCCATTGTTCAATGCCACAATATCTTTATTTTGTTTGGAAGATCTGTCCATTTTTGACAATGGGGTGTTTAAATCCCCTACTATAATTGTGTTGCTGTCAATATCTTTCTTGAAGTCCTTCAAGATTTTCTTTGTGTATTTGGGTGCTCCTATGTTGGATGCATGTATATTTACAATGTTTATGACTCCTAGTGGATTCTTCCCTTGAGTATTATGAAGTGACCTTTTGGTCTCTTCTTATGGCTCTTTTTTGAAGTCTATTTTGTCTGATATGAGTATTGCTACCCCAGTTTTTTTTTCCCTGTCCGTTTGCTTGGAGTATTTGTTTCCAGCCCTTCACTTTCAGTCTGTGTAGGTCTTTTGTTCTGAGGTGGGTCTCTTGGATGCAGCATATGTTTGGCCATGATTTCTTATCCATTCAGCAATTCCATGCCCTTTGGTTTTGGCATTTAATCCATTTATGTTTAAGGTTACTTGTGGAGGATGCTGAAGGCTGACGTCAAAGCTCAGATTAAGTGCTGACAAAACCATGCTTGATCGTTTGCACCTGCAAAGCAGAGCAGGCTAGCAATTGATGGCAGCTGGATTCCACAGGGATTGAGTGAAGGGATAGTTAACTGCGAGCTTCAGCTGAAAGCGACTGTAACTTTTGCAGAAGACATATGTTTCAGTTAAATAGCCTGGGAATGAAACAGTCTGTGCCTGCAGCATCTCCCTAAATTTGCAAAATGTCCTTGAGCTCTATATAACCAACCCCTATATAATAAACACAGAGACCATGTTCAGGGTGCATTGTCTCTCCATCAGAGGACAATGTCCCACCTGGTGCTCGCTTTTCTTTAAACTGTCTGTGTTGTGTTTTTCTCAGTCTCCCATCACCCCCACTCAGGGACTCCCACTCCGCGCTTGTCACAGAAGTTATTATTGATAGATACTTATTCATTGCCATTTTGTCATACATGTGTTCCTCTCTCTCTCACTGTATTTCCTCCAGTTCTTAAAGCACACCCTTTAGCATCTCTTGCAGAGCTGGTTTGCAGAAGGTGTATTCTTTGAGGCTTCTTTTGTCTGGCAGCTCCTTATTTGGCCTTCCTTTTTAATTGAGAGCCTTGCTGGATAGCGTAGTCTCCATTGCAGGCCTCCGGTTTCATTATTTGGAATATTTCTTGCCATTACCATCTGGTTTGGAGCAATTTCCATTGAGAAATCAGCTGCTAATCTTATTGAGCCTCCCTTGTTTGTTACTTCCTGTTTTTCCCTTGCTGTCTTTAAGATGCTCTATATGTCTTGGAATTTTGCCATTTTAATTATGATGTGTCTTGAGGTGGGCCTCTTTGGGTTCCTCTTGATTGGGACTCTCTGTGTTTCCTGGATTTGTGTGACTTTTTCTCTCATCAACTTAGGGAAGTTTTCCATCATTACTTTTTCAAACAGGTTTTCTATCCCTTGCTCTTCTTCTTCTTTTTCTGGTATCCATATTATATGGATATTATTACATTTTGTGTTGTCCTGCATTTTCCTTAACCCCTCTTCATTCTTTCTGAGCCTCTTTTTCCCCTCTTGCTCTTTCTGGGTGCTTTTTTCTACTTTGTCCTCCAGCTCACTGATATGATCTTCTGCTTCATCGATCCTGCTTTTCATTCCTTCTACTGTGTTCTTCAGTTCAGAAATTGTATTCTTCATTTCCTCTTGGCCCTTGTTGATAGTTTCTCCTTCCTTTTTCATGTTGATATAGTTTGCAGTGAGTTCATTGTAGTTTCCTTATAGTTTTTGGTAATTCTCTGTGAGTTCATTGAGCTTCCGATAACCATTGCTTTGAACTCAATATCTGGTAGTTGAGTTGCCTCTATTTCATTTAGCATTCTTTCTGAGGCTTCCCCCTTTCCTTTCATTTGGGGTTGTTTCTTTGTCTTCCCATTCTTTGTTAGACTCCTCTTGTTATCCTCAGCTTCTTAAATTGATCTGTTCTGGCTCCCTGGGTTTGTGGTGTGAACCCCTGTGGTTGAAGACCTGTGAGATTCAGTGGTGCAGTCTCCTTGATCTCCTGAGCTCACTGGTCTTGGGCTGTCATTTATGTTGGCTCTCTGTATGTCTTTGGGTTTTGATTGTTGTTGGGTCTTTCTTTAGTGGGTCCTTCCCTCCAGCTGGTTAGCTTAGGGTCACTCCATCTACTACATCTTGTATTCTGTTGTGAAGGTGTGGACAGGTTGTTTTGAAGCTGATTCTTCTGTCTATATGAGGTTTTGAGGCTTCTCTCTTGCTATTGTTCAGTTGTTTGTTCTGGGTCATTTCTCCACCATTTAGTTGTATTTCCAGGTTTGTCCTGGGTTGAGGTTAGTGTGACTTCCACTCCTCCTGTCACCTTCTTCTGTTGTTATCTGTTGGTGGTTTCTTTGTTGGTGGGTTTCTTCTTCCAGGAGGTATATTGGTGTTCACAGTTCCCACCTACTCCTTTTTGTGATCTGTTGGAGGGAAAAGGCAAAATGGTTTAAGACAGCAGTGCTGTATTCTATATATTTAAAGTACCAACCCATAGAGAAGAGATAAGAGATCCTTTGTGTATGTATAGTGTTAACTATGATCTTTCACCCAACTAGGCACTTTTCAGAAAAGGTGGATCAAAGATAAGACTGTTGTTGTGGGGGCAAGGCTGGTGAGTTAGATGTAGAAAGCAGTAAGCTTGTGTGTGGTCAGATTATGAAGTAAAGTGAGAGTAAAGTATAGAAAATAGGTGAAGTGTGTGAGAGAATAGTATTAATCACAACAGTAACAAAGTTTAGGAAACTGAAGTGAGCTAAGATCTGGGAGGGGTGCTGTGTAGTATTTATAGTTGTATGGAACAGCAAGTATTTACAGTAGTAGTGGAGCAGAATCTATGTGATCTGAATAACAACAATAGGAAGTACAAGACCTAGAGTAGAGTGTGCTATTGGGACACAAGTGAAGTGAAAGATGGAAAGTTAAAAATACACTATGAAAGAGAGAATAAAGGAAACCAGTTAAACAATGCAATTTAACAAACCAAGAGAGAAAACTAGACAGAAAGAAGAGGAATAAAAAAATACCGGTAAAATGAAAGATGTAAAAATAATAAAAATAATAATAATACAAATATACAATAAGTTGCAAGTTCTTGGGAGTGACAAAGATAAATTTTTCTGTCTCACTTGTTGGAACAAGCCCTCTTTGGGTCTAACTCTGGTCCTTTCACAGCTCCCAGTTTTACTGTCCCACTTGTGGGAATTTAAAAAAAAAGGAAAGAAGAAATAAGTAATAAAAACAAAGAAAGGAAGGAAGGAAGAAGGAAGAAAAAAAGAAAGAGGGAAAGAAGAGAAGTAATAAAAATAAAAAATAAAAAGAGGCCTCCTGCTGGCTTTAAACAAGCCACGCCTGCTCTGCTGGTCTTCCTGGCTGCAGCAGGCTGAGTAGGGATTGGATTTGATTTTCTCCCTTTCTGTGATTTTGCGGGGATGGGAGTCAGGTCTGAGCCACACTCTTTCTTCATGGTTGCCCAGCCTTCAGCCCAGGTCCTCTGTTCACTGTCAGGCCCCCAGTGCCCTTCTGCACCTGGCCTATACCTTCAGTCCACCAGTGCTGTCCTTGAGGTGCTCCAATTAGGGGCAATTCACACACCACCTTCTCACTCTTTGCTGTCCTAGATGCTAGGGACTCTCAGAGTCTCTTCAGGGTATTTCAGCCCTCCCCATTGAGTTAAGTCTTTCTGGGATTTGCTGACTCCCTGATCCCTGCTTCTTTCCTCTGCAGGGGCATCTTTGCCTTCCTCTTAGAGAGCCAGTGGGCCCTGCATGGCATGGGCGCCACCATGGCTGGCCCAGCTGATGCTGGCATGTGCCTCCTCTGCTACTGCAACAAGGACAGTGGGGTGGGTGTGGGGTGCTTCTGAGTGGTGGGAGTCAGGCACATTCTGTTGCGGGGCTACAGGCATGAGTGCTCAGCCTGGGCTGCTAGGATGGAATTGGCAGGCCCTGGGCTGCTATTTCGGGTGCATGCCATCCCCAGGGCTTCGGTGTGAGTGTGCCACCTCTGCCTCTGCTGTCTTGGCACCTGGGGCAGTGGGTTCAGGCACCCTCTGCCAATGTGGCCTGGACTAGGGGCACAGTTGCAGTCATGGAAACAGAGGTGGGCCAACTGCTGAGGCTGTGGAGGCTGCATGCACCAGGTGAGGTGGGTGGCTGCTGCAGGAGAGTTCCATAAACAGCCACTGATGGCTTCTTTTTCTTTTTGAAAAATTCCTCCTACTCAAGCCCGCCACTCCAAACAAGCACCTGGCTTCTCACACAGCCCAACTCTCCAACCAGACTGGGGACTATCTGGGAGGGTTCATCATGGCCCAACTCTTCTCAGCTGGCGTCTACAGTCTCAGGAGGTGCACACCACCCCTGTGTGTCTGCCACTTCATCCTTATTTCCCCTAGTAACTTTAAGCATCCAGGTCTATCCTGGTGCTTCTCAAACCTTGTTTGGCAGGGGAGGGAGCCATTGACCTGGCTCTTCCCCAAGAATCCTGTGGCAGAGCTGGCAGGTGCTGGGGCTGGGGCTGCCCTGGTCCCTGCGCTGGTACCAGGGATCTTATTGTCCCAAATCTCTCTCTTTACCATCTAATTTTTCAATGTCTTTTACACTTTTGGCCTCCAATCTTCATATATGCTGGGATACTGTTGGCTGTTCACTATGTTCCTCAGAAGATCTGCTAGGTGTTCCACCCATGCTCAGGGGGAAGTGGACTCCATTCCCACCTGTCTTGCCACCAGCTTCTGGGCCATATATTTTTTGTCTCAGCAGCACACCTGTTATGATGTAAGATGTGGAGCCCTGGGTATTCATCAGGGTGGAACCCACTTTGCTACACTGTGGCGCTGTATGTGGGGGAGAGATCAGAGAGGGAACAACACCGCTTGCTCAGCTCTCCACTGGCTTTCTCACTTCCCCTGCTACCCTCAAGCAAATTGCAACCTTCCGTTGCTGATTCCCAGGCAGGTGAGTTGTACATTTTAGGACCCCATGCATCCCTCTAACAAACTCTTCTGCGAGACTGGGAATTTCTCCCGCTACTACAACTCCCACAGATTTTTAGAGCCAGAGACTTTAAGGTTTATTTCCCTTTGCTGGAACCCTGGGTTTTGTGGTCTCTTTTGCTCCCCAGTTGTTCCTCCCAGTTTATCCACATGTGAATGTGGAAACACCCAGTCCACCAACTGCCACCTTACCTGCTTGGTACACCAGCTAGTGTCTTGCCACTTGTCCTCTCCACCCAAGCTGTCCATCTCCACCTCTCCTACCAGTCTGGATGGATGTTTCTCCTTTAACTCCTTGACTGTTGGACTCCCATATAGTTCAATTTTCTGGCAGTTCTGGTTGTTTTTGTTTTTAAATTGGTTGTTGTCCTTCTTTTGGTTGTGCAAGGAAGCAAATCTATGCCTCCATCTTGGCTGGAATTCAAAAATTTGTATTTCTAATCCCTTCACCTTTTCCACACATTTCCCCAAGTCCCCTGTGCTCTGGGAACCATCAATCTGTTCTCTGTGTCTGAGTCTGTTTCTGTTGTTTTTTTTTTTTCATTTATTTTGTTCTCTAGAGTCCACATATGAATGAAATCATATGGTATTTGTCTTTTTCTGACTGAAAAAGTTTCACTTATTTCAATATACTCATTTCTATACTCATTTATTTCAATAAGTATAATACCCTCTATGTCACAAATGGTAAGATTTTATTCTTTTTTATGGCCAAGTAATAGTCCATTGTATATGTGTACCACCACTTTTTATCCACTTGTCTACTGATGGGCACTTGGATTGCTTCCATAGCTTGACTGTTGTAAATAACACTGCAATGAACATAGGGGTGCAAATATTCTTTGAACTAGTGTTTTGAGTTTCTTTGGGTATATACCCAGAACTGGAATCACTGGGTCATAAGGCAGTTTCATTTTTAATTTTTTGAGGACCCTTCATACTGTTTTCCATAGTGGCTATACCATTCTGCATTCCCACCAACACTGCATGAGAGTTCCCTTTTTTTTCACATCCTCACCAACACTTGTTTGTTGATTTATTAATGATAGCCATTCAGATAGTTGTGAGACAATATCTCATTGTGGCTTTAATTTGCATTTATTGAATGATTAGTGAAGTTGAGCATTTTTAATATGTCTATTGACTATCTGTATGCCCTCTTAAAAGAAGTGTGTATTCAGGTATTATGCCCATTTTTTAATTGGATTGTTTGGTGTAGTTATGTGAGTTCTTTATAAATTTTAGATAATATGGTTTTTTGCATCTTGGCCACCAACATGCCATCCAGACTGAGGAAGACCCAGAAACTTTGGGGCCACATGAGCCATGGTTACAGCTGCATCAGCAAGCTGAGGAAGCACCCAGATGGCCAAGGTAATGCTGGTGGCTTGCACCATCACAGGATCAACTTCAACAAATATCACCCAGGTTACTTCGGGAAAGTTGGCATGAGGCATTATCACTTAAAGAGGAAGCAAAGCTCTGCTCTACTATCAACCTTGATAAAATATGGACCTTGGTCAGTAAGCAGATGGATAAATACTGCCAAAAGCAAGACTGGAGCTGCTCCCATCATTGATGTGGTACAATCCAGCTACTACAAAGATCTGGGGGAGGGAAAACTCCTAAAGCAGCCTGTCATTTTGAAGGCCAAAGTTTTCAGCAGAAAGCTCTGAGAAGAAGATTAAATGTGTTGGTGGGGCTTGTATGCTGGTAGCTTGAAGCCATATGAAGGGGAGTTCATTAAACTCTCTTAAATGAAAATAAATAAATAAATAAATAAATAAATAAATAAATAAATAAATAAATAAATTGTGGGTATTGAGCAACAGCTCTTGCTGTTGAGCAACAGCATTGTTTGGTTTGTAATTGTTTTCATTCATTTTTTATTCCACAAACATTTATGAGCACCTCCTATTTGCTGTGCAACAAAAGGCAGCATACTTTTTGGGTTCAAAGCATGAATGCTAGAGCCAGAATATCTGGATCTAAGATCCAACACTTTTTAGCTGTGTGACTTGAGGCAAGGCATTTAATCTCTGTATACTTCAGTCATCTCATCCATAAAATGGGCATAACAATAGCACCTACATCATAGGGGTGGTACAAATGTTAAATTTCTTACCATATGTAAAATGCTTAGAATAAGGCCTGCACTATATAAATATTAGATTTTTTTTCAAGGTACTGCATTCCTGGTTGAAATTTACATTCTAACAGGATGGGGTAAATATATCATAAATAAGTAAACTATTTAATATGTTAGAAAGGGACAAGTGCTACAGAAAAAATAGAGCAGAGAAAGCAAGATTGTGAGTCTCAGAAGTTGGTTGCAATCTTTAACATGATGGTTAAAGTAGGCATTAAGAAAGTGACATCTGAACTCTGAACAGAGAATTTTTGGCAAGGGAGGATGAGTCAAACCTGTATCGGGGAAAGAATATTATAGTAGAAAGATCAGCCAGTAAAAACGCCTTAAGGTGGGCATGTTTGAGGAATAATCAATGGAAAAAACTTTCCTCTATCCTCTTATGTTCAGTATCTGGGGCACTACAAATTAGACTGCTAGATAACAGTTTAAGAGGAGAAGAGGGACTGGAGGGCACAGAGAGGGGAGTGAGGATGAAGAGGCACCCACACAGGGGCTGTGAGCACCCATGCATACCACTGGTGAAAGTGTGCACCCCACCCGGTGCATCCCCAAACGTGCCCGCCTGTATGCCTGCACCCCCAACCCAGAGAGAGCGTGGTTTGGTGGAAGTCTCAGAAACCAGCAGTGAAAAAGAAAAAGGCATCAACACTCCCCTGGACCCATGATGCCCAGGCCGTGAATTTGGGGGAAGTGGGCGCCCCTTGGGATCCACAGAGTGCGCACCCGTGAACCTGGAAAAGGCCCAGGCACTTTCCTGGACATCGGAACACATGGCGCTGAACTTTCAAGGACACACACAGGATCACCTACACCCCACACTCAGGACCCTTCCGAGAGGCATGAGACGGGCTCCAGGGAGAACGCGCGTCTACCCTAGGAACAGTATGCCAGAGACTGAGTGAGTTCTGAACAGGAACAGAGAAAAACTGTCTCCAGTCATCCCTCAGTCTGCTGAAGCCGACTAAAAAAACCAGTCTCGTCCGTCTCAAACCAAAAATAGATGTGGGGTTTTTTTTCTCCACTTTTTTTTCTTTGTTTTTTTGTTGTTTTCTTTCTTTTTGTTTTCTTTTAATTATTTTTAACTAACCTTTTATCTTTTAATTCTTATTATTTTTAGATCTATCAATTCTTTATGCTTCTCTTTCTGTCATCCTGGTGTAGACCCTTCTCCCTTGCTTTCCAAATTTATCTCTTCTTCTTTCTTCCATCTACTGCTTTGGTTTTTTTTTGAACCTGCAAGTAATTGCATAATTGTATTATCATTATTTCATTATTCTTATGCCTTTTATTTTAATAGTATTTTGGTATCCCTCTTCTTTCTGCATAGTCTTCTTTGCTTGGCTGGTTATATTGTATCAGTTGATAGGTTTCCCCTATTATCTCATTCATAGTGTATTGCTAATTTACTGTCCTTCATTTGTGTTCCATTAATACAATACGCTCTATTCTGGAGTACAAGGCTCAATACTCTCTATTCTTGTTATCTAGATTTCATAGATTCTGTCATATGATTGCTGCTCTAATATTACTGTAAATAATAGCTATTCCATACAATTGTAAATACTTCATGACACCCATCCCAGATCTTAGCCCACTTCACAGTTTCTTGAACTCTATTACTGTAGTGGTTAAGTCTATTCTCTCACACATTTCACCTATTTATTACTCTTTACTCTCACCCTACCTCAGATTCTGACTTCCCACATCCTCCCTGCTTTCTAGAACCAACTCACAATCCTTTTCTTCCCAACAAGAGTCTTATCTTCTTTACATTCTTTCTAAAAAGTGCCTAGTGGCGTGAAAGATCACAATTAACACTATACATAGTCAAAGGATCTCCTATCTCCTCTCTACTGGTACTACTGTAAATATCATAGCATACTTTCTTGCTGTCTTAAAACATTTTGCCTTACCCCACCAACCTGTCACAAAAAAAGAGTAGGCAGAAACTGTGAAAACCTGGATACCCGAAAGACACTGCACCACTGAATCTCACAGGTATTCTACCACAGAAGTTCACACCATAAACCCAGGGAGCCACAACAGATCCATTTAAGAAGCAGAGGCTAATAAGAAGAGTCTCACGAACAATAGGAAGACAAAGAAACAATCCCCAAATGAATGGAAAGGAGGAAGCCTCAGAAAGAACACTAAATGAAACAGAGGCAACTCAACTATCAGATTCTGAGTTCAAAACAATGATTCTCAGGAAGATCAATCAGCTCACAATGAGCTACCAGAAATTACAGGGAAGCTACAATGAACTCACTGCAAACTATATCAACATCAAAAAGGAAGTAGAAACTATCAACAAGGGCCAAGAGGAAATGAAGAATACAATTTCTGAACTGAAGAACACAGTAGAAGGAATGAAAAGCAGGATCGATGAAGCAGAAGATCATATCAGTGAGCTGGAGGACAAA
>JAPYXV010000081.1:0-31643 GCA_028533065.1 Trachops cirrhosus | reverse complement strand
AGCTGATTGATCTTCCTGAGAATCATTGTTTTGAACTCAGAATCTGATAGTTGAGTTGCCTCTGTTTCATTTAGTGTTCTTTCTGAGGCTTCCTCCTTTCCATTCATTTGGGGATTGTTTCTTTGTCTTCCTATTGTTCGTGAGACTCTTCTTATTAGCCTCTGCTTCTTAAATGGATCTGTTGTGGCTCCCTGGGTTTATGGTGTGAACTTCTGTGGTAGAATACCTGTGAGATTCAGTGGTGCAGTGTCTTTCGGGTATCCAGGTTTTCACAGTTTCTGCCTACTCTTTTTTTGTGACAGGTTGGTGGGGTAAGGCAAAATGTTTTAAGACAGCAAGAAAGTATGCTATGATATTTACAGTAGTACCAGTAGAGAGGAGATAGGAGATCCTTTGACTATGTATAGTGTTAATTGTGATCTTTCACGCCACTAGGCACTTTTTAGAAAGAATGTAAAGAAGATAAGACTCTTGTTGGGAAGAAAAGGATTGTGAGTTGGTTCTAGAAAGCAGGGAGGATGTGGGAAGTCAGAATCTGAGGTAGGGTGAGAGTAAAGAGTAATAAATAGGTGAAATGTGTGAGAGAATAGACTTAACCACTACAGTAATAGAGTTCAAGAAACTGTGAAGTGGGCTAAGATCTGGGATGGGTGTCATGAAGTATTTACAATTGTATGGAATAGCTATTATTTACAGTAATATTAGAGCAGCAATCATATGACAGAATCTATGAAATCTAGATAACAAGAATAGAGAGTATTGAGCCTTGTACTCCAGAATAGAGCGTATTGTATTAATGGAACACAAATGAAGGACAGTAAATTAGCAATACACTATGAATGAGATAATAGGGGAAACCTATCAACTGATACAATATAACCAGCCAAGCAAAGAAGACTATGCAGAAAGAAGAGGGATACCAAAATACTATTAAAATAAAAGGCATAAGAATAATGAAATAATGATAATACAATTATGCAATTACTTGCAGGTTCAAAAAAAAACCAAAGCAGTAGATGGAAGAAAGAAGAAGAGATAAATTTGGAAAGCAAGGGAGAAGGGTCTACACCAGGATGACAGAAAGAGAAGCATAAAGAATTGATAGATCTAAAAATAATAAGAATTAAAAGATAAAAGGTTAGTTAAAAATAATTAAAAGAAAACAAAAAGAAAGAAAACAACAAAAAAACAAAGAAAAAAAAGTGGAGAAAAAAAACCCCACATCTATTTTTGGTTTGAGACGGACGAGACTGGTTTTTTTAGTCGGCTTCAGCAGACTGAGGGATGACTGGAGACAGTTTTTCTCTGTTCCTGTTCAGAACTCACTCAGTCTCTGGCATACTGTTCCTAGGGTAGACGCGCGTTCTCCCTGGAGCCCGTCTCATGCCTCTCGGAAGGGTCCTGAGTGTGGGGTGTAGGTGATCCTGTGTGTGTCCTTGAAAGTTCAGCGCCATGTGTTCCGATGTCCAGGAAAGTGCCTGGGCCTTTTCCAGGTTCACGGGTGCGCACTCTGTGGATCCCAAGGGGCGCCCACTTCCCCCAAATTCACGGCCTGGGCATCATGGGTCCAGGGGAGTGTTGATGCCTTTTTCTTTTTCACTGCTGGTTTCTGAGACTTCCACCAAACCACGCTCTCTCTGGGTTGGGGGTGCAGGCATACAGGCGGGCACGTTTGGGGATGCACCGGGTGGGGTGCACACTTTCACCAGTGGTATGCATGGGTGCTCACAGCCCCTGTGTGGGTGCCTCTTCATCCTCACTCCCCTCTCTGTGCCCTCCAGTCCCTCTTCTCCTCTTAAACTGTTATCTAGCAGTCTAATTTGTAGTGCCCCAGATACTGAACATAAGAGGATAGAGGAAAGTTTTTTCCATTGATTATTCCTCAAACATGCCCACCTTAAGGCGTTTTTACTGGCTGATCTTTCTACTATAATATTCTTTCCCCGATACAGGTTTGACTCATCCTCCCTTGCCAAAAATTCTCTGTTCAGAGTTCAGATGTCACTTTCTTAATGCCTACTTTAACCATCATGTTAAAGATTGCAACCAACTTCTGAGACTCACAATCTTGCTTTCTCTGCTCTATTTTTTCTGTAGCACTTGTCCCTTTCTAACATATTAAATAGTTTACTTATTTATGATATATTTACCCCATCCTGTTAGAATGTAAATTTCAACCAGGAATGCAGTACCTTGAAAAAAAATCTAATATTTATATAGTGCAGGCCTTATTCTAAGCATTTTACATATGGTAAGAAATTTAACATTTGTACCACCCCTATGATGTAGGTGCTATTGTTATGCCCATTTTATGGATGAGATGACTGAAGTATACAGAGATTAAATGCCTTGCCTCAAGTCACACAGCTAAAAAGTGTTGGATCTTAGATCCAGATATTCTGGCTCTAGCATTCATGCTTTGAACCCAAAAAGTATGCTGCCTTTTGTTGCACAGCAAATAGGAGGTGCTCATAAATGTTTGTGGAATAAAAAATGAATGAAAACAATTACAAACCAAACAATGCTGTTGCTCAACAGCAAGAGCTGTTGCTCAATACCCACAATTTATTTATTTATTTATTTATTTATTTATTTATTTATTTATTTATTTATTTTCATTTAAGAGAGTTTAATGAACTCCCCTTCATATGGCTTCAAGCTACCAGCATACAAGCCCCACCAACACATTTAATCTTCTTCTCAGAGCTTTCTGCTGAAAACTTTGGCCTTCAAAATGACAGGCTGCTTTAGGAGTTTTCCCTCCCCCAGATCTTTGTAGTAGCTGGATTGTACCACATCAATGATGGGAGCAGCTCCAGTCTTGCTTTTGGCAGTATTTATCCATCTGCTTACTGACCAAGGTCCATATTTTATCAAGGTTGATAGTAGAGCAGAGCTTTGCTTCCTCTTTAAGTGATAATGCCTCATGCCAACTTTCCCGAAGTAACCTGGGTGATATTTGTTGAAGTTGATCCTGTGATGGTGCAAGCCACCAGCATTACCTTGGCCATCTGGGTGCTTCCTCAGCTTGCTGATGCAGCTGTAACCATGGCTCATGTGGCCCCAAAGTTTCTGGGTCTTCCTCAGTCTGGATGGCATGTTGGTGGCCAAGATGCAAAAAACCATATTATCTAAAATTTATAAAGAACTCACATAACTACACCAAACAATCCAATTAAAAAATGGGCATAATACCTGAATACACACTTCTTTTAAGAGGGCATACAGATAGTCAATAGACATATTAAAAATGCTCAACTTCACTAATCATTCAATAAATGCAAATTAAAGCCACAATGAGATATTGTCTCACAACTATCTGAATGGCTATCATTAATAAATCAACAAACAAGTGTTGGTGAGGATGTGAAAAAAAAGGGAACTCTCATGCAGTGTTGGTGGGAATGCAGAATGGTATAGCCACTATGGAAAACAGTATGAAGGGTCCTCAAAAAATTAAAAATGAAACTGCCTTATGACCCAGTGATTCCAGTTCTGGGTATATACCCAAAGAAACTCAAAACACTAGTTCAAAGAATATTTGCACCCCTATGTTCATTGCAGTGTTATTTACAACAGTCAAGCTATGGAAGCAATCCAAGTGCCCATCAGTAGACAAGTGGATAAAAAGTGGTGGTACACATATACAATGGACTATTACTTGGCCATAAAAAAGAATAAAATCTTACCATTTGTGACATAGAGGGTATTATACTTATTGAAATAAATGAGTATAGAAATGAGTATATTGAAATAAGTGAAACTTTTTCAGTCAGAAAAAGACAAATACCATATGATTTCATTCATATGTGGACTCTAGAGAACAAAATAAATGAAAAAAAAAAAACAACAGAAACAGACTCAGACACAGAGAACAGATTGATGGTTCCCAGAGCACAGGGGACTTGGGGAAATGTGTGGAAAAGGTGAAGGGATTAGAAATACAAATTTTTGAATTCCAGCCAAGATGGAGGCATAGATTTGCTTCCTTGCACAACCAAAAGAAGGACAACAACCAATTTAAAAACAAAAACAACCAGAACTGCCAGAAAATTGAACTATATGGGAGTCCAACAGTCAAGGAGTTAAAGGAGAAACATCCATCCAGACTGGTAGGAGAGGTGGAGATGGACAGCTTGGGTGGAGAGGACAAGTGGCAAGACACTAGCTGGTGTACCAAGCAGGTAAGGTGGCAGTTGGTGGACTGGGTGTTTCCACATTCACATGTGGATAAACTGGGAGGAACAACTGGGGAGCAAAAGAGACCACAAAACCCAGGGTTCCAGCAAAGGGAAATAAACCTTAAAGTCTCTGGCTCTAAAAATCTGTGGGAGTTGTAGTAGCGGGAGAAATTCCCAGTCTCGCAGAAGAGTTTGTTAGAGGGATGCATGGGGTCCTAAAATGTACAACTCACCTGCCTGGGAATCAGCAACGGAAGGTTGCAATTTGCTTGAGGGTAGCAGGGGAAGTGAGAAAGCCAGTGGAGAGCTGAGCAAGCGGTGTTGTTCCCTCTCTGATCTCTCCCCCACATACAGCGCCACAGTGTAGCAAAGTGGGTTCCACCCTGATGAATACCCAGGGCTCCACATCTTACATCATAACAGGTGTGCTGCTGAGACAAAAAATATATGGCCCAGAAGCTGGTGGCAAGACAGGTGGGAATGGAGTCCACTTCCCCCTGAGCATGGGTGGAACACCTAGCAGATCTTCTGAGGAACATAGTGAACAGCCAACAGTATCCCAGCATATATGAAGATTGGAGGCCAAAAGTGTAAAAGACATTGAAAAATTAGATGGTAAAGAGAGAGATTTGGGACAATAAGATCCCTGGTACCAGCGCAGGGACCAGGGCAGCCCCAGCCCCAGCACCTGCCAGCTCTGCCACAGGATTCTTGGGGAAGAGCCAGGTCAATGGCTCCCTCCCCTGCCAAACAAGGTTTGAGAAGCACCAGGATAGACCTGGATGCTTAAAGTTACTAGGGGAAATAAGGATGAAGTGGCAGACACACAGGGGTGGTGTGCACCTCCTGAGACTGTAGACGCCAGCTGAGAAGAGTTGGGCCATGATGAACCCTCCCAGATAGTCCCCAGTCTGGTTGGAGAGTTGGGCTGTGTGAGAAGCCAGGTGCTTGTTTGGAGTGGCGGGCTTGAGTAGGAGGAATTTTTCAAAAAGAAAAAGAAGCCATCAGTGGCTGTTTATGGAACTCTCCTGCAGCAGCCACCCACCTCACCTGGTGCATGCAGCCTCCACAGCCTCAGCAGTTGGCCCACCTCTGTTTCCATGACTGCAACTGTGCCCCTAGTCCAGGCCACATTGGCAGAGGGTGCCTGAACCCACTGCCCCAGGTGCCAAGACAGCAGAGGCAGAGGTGGCACACTCACACCGAAGCCCTGGGGATGGCATGCACCCGAAATAGCAGCCCAGGGCCTGCCAATTCCATCCTAGCAGCCCAGGCTGAGCACTCATGCCTGTAGCCCCGCAACAGAATGTGCCTGACTCCCACCACTCAGAAGCACCCCACACCCACCCCACTGTCCTTGTTGCAGTAGCAGAGGAGGCACATGCCAGCATCAGCTGGGCCAGCCATGGTGGCGCCCATGCCATGCAGGGCCCACTGGCTCTCTAAGAGGAAGGCAAAGATGCCCCTGCAGAGGAAAGAAGCAGGGATCAGGGAGTCAGCAAATCCCAGAAAGACTTAACTCAATGGGGAGGGCTGAAATACCCTGAAGAGACTCTGAGAGTCCCTAGCATCTAGGACAGCAAAGAGTGAGAAGGTGGTGTGTGAATTGCCCCTAATTGGAGCACCTCAAGGACAGCACTGGTGGACTGAAGGTATAGGCCAGGTGCAGAAGGGCACTGGGGGCCTGACAGTGAACAGAGGACCTGGGCTGAAGGCTGGGCAACCATGAAGAAAGAGTGTGGCTCAGACCTGACTCCCATCCCCGCAAAATCACAGAAAGGGAGAAAATCAAATCCAATCCCTACTCAGCCTGCTGCAGCCAGGAAGACCAGCAGAGCAGGCGTGGCTTGTTTAAAGCCAGCAGGAGGCCTCTTTTTATTTTTTATTTTTATTACTTCTCTTCTTTCCCTCTTTCTTTTTTTCTTCCTTCTTCCTTCCTTCCTTTCTTTGTTTTTATTACTTATTTCTTCTTTCCTTTTTTTTTAAATTCCCACAAGTGGGACAGTAAAACTGGGAGCTGTGAAAGGACCAGAGTTAGACCCAAAGAGGGCTTGTTCCAACAAGTGAGACAGAAAAATTTATCTTTGTCACTCCCAAGAACTTGCAACTTATTGTATATTTGTATTATTATTATTTTTATTATTTTTACATCTTTCATTTTACCGGTATTTTTTTATTCCTCTTCTTTCTGTCTAGTTTTCTCTCTTGGTTTGTTAAATTGCATTGTTTAACTGGTTTCCTTTATTCTCTCTTTCATAGTGTATTTTTAACTTTCCATCTTTCACTTCACTTGTGTCCCAATAGCACACTCTACTCTAGGTCTTGTACTTCCTATTGTTGTTATTCAGATCACATAGATTCTGCTCCACTACTACTGTAAATACTTGCTGTTCCATACAACTATAAATACTACACAGCACCCCTCCCAGATCTTAGCTCACTTCAGTTTCCTAAACTTTGTTACTGTTGTGATTAATACTATTCTCTCACACACTTCACCTATTTTCTATACTTTACTCTCACTTTACTTCATAATCTGACCACACACAAGCTTACTGCTTTCTACATCTAACTCACCAGCCTTGCCCCCACAACAACAGTCTTATCTTTGATCCACCTTTTCTGAAAAGTGCCTAGTTGGGTGAAAGATCATAGTTAACACTATACATACACAAAGGATCTCTTATCTCTTCTCTATGGGTTGGTACTTTAAATATATAGAATACAGCACTGCTGTCTTAAACCATTTTGCCTTTTCCCTCCAACAGATCACAAAAAGGAGTAGGTGGGAACTGTGAACACCAATATACCTCCTGGAAGAAGAAACCCACCAACAAAGAAACCACCAACAGATAACAACAGAAGAAGGTGACAGGAGGAGTGGAAGTCACACTAACCTCAACCCAGGACAAACCTGGAAATACAACTAAATGGTGGAGAAATGACCCAGAACAAACAACTGAACAATAGCAAGAGAGAAGCCTCAAAACCTCATATAGACAGAAGAATCAGCTTCAAAACAACCTGTCCACACCTTCACAACAGAATACAAGATGTAGTAGATGGAGTGACCCTAAGCTAACCAGCTGGAGGGAAGGACCCACTAAAGAAAGACCCAACAACAATCAAAACCCAAAGACATACAGAGAGCCAACATAAATGACAGCCCAAGACCAGTGAGCTCAGGAGATCAAGGAGACTGCACCACTGAATCTCACAGGTCTTCAACCACAGGGGTTCACACCACAAACCCAGGGAGCCAGAACAGATCAATTTAAGAAGCTGAGGATAACAAGAGGAGTCTAACAAAGAATGGGAAGACAAAGAAACAACCCCAAATGAAAGGAAAGGGGGAAGCCTCAGAAAGAATGCTAAATGAAATAGAGGCAACTCAACTACCAGATATTGAGTTCAAAGCAATGGTTATCGGAAGCTCAATGAACTCACAGAGAATTACCAAAAACTATAAGGAAACTACAATGAACTCACTGCAAACTATATCAACATGAAAAAGGAAGGAGAAACTATCAACAAGGGCCAAGAGGAAATGAAGAATACAATTTCTGAACTGAAGAACACAGTAGAAGGAATGAAAAGCAGGATCGATGAAGCAGAAGATCATATCAGTGAGCTGGAGGACAAAGTAGAAAAAAGCACCCAGAAAGAGCAAGAGGGGAAAAAGAGGCTCAGAAAGAATGAAGAGGGGTTAAGGAAAATGCAGGACAACACAAAATGTAATAATATCCATATAATATGGATACCAGAAAAAGAAGAAGAAGAGCAAGGGATAGAAAACCTGTTTGAAAAAGTAATGATGGAAAACTTCCCTAAGTTGATGAGAGAAAAAGTCACACAAATCCAGGAAACACAGAGAGTCCCAATCAAGAGGAACCCAAAGAGGCCCACCTCAAGACACATCATAATTAAAATGGCAAAATTCCAAGACATATAGAGCATCTTAAAGACAGCAAGGGAAAAACAGGAAGTAACAAACAAGGGAGGCTCAATAAGATTAGCAGCTGATTTCTCAATGGAAATTGCTCCAAACCAGATGGTAATGGCAAGAAATATTCCAAATAATGAAACCAGAGGCCTGCAATGGAGACTACGCTATCCAGCAAGGCTCTCAATTAAAAAGGAAGGCCAAATAAGGAGCTGCCAGACAAAAGAAGCCTCAAAGAATACACCTTCTGCAAACCAGCTCTGCAAGAGATGCTAAAGGGTGTGCTTTAAGAACTGGAGGAAATACAGTGAGAGAGAGAGGAACACATGTATGACAAAATGGCAATGAATAAGTATCTATCAATAATAACTTCTGTGACAAGCGCGGAGTGGGAGTCCCTGAGTGGGGGTGATGGGAGACTGAGAAAAACACAACACAGACAGTTTAAAGAAAAGCGAGCACCAGGTGGGACATTGTCCTCTGATGGAGAGACAATGCACCCTGAACATGGTCTCTGTGTTTATTATATAGGGGTTGGTTATATAGAGCTCAAGGACATTTTGCAAATTTAGGGAGATGCTGCAGGCACAGACTGTTTCATTCCCAGGCTATTTAACTGAAACATATGTCTTCTGCAAAAGTTACAGTCGCTTTCAGCTGAAGCTCGCAGTTAACTATCCCTTCACTCAATCCCTGTGGAATCCAGCTGCCATCAATTGCTAGCCTGCTCTGCTTTGCAGGTGCAAACGATCAAGCATGGTTTTGTCAGCACTTAATCTGAGCTTTGACGTCAGCCTTCAGCATCCTCCACAAGTAACCTTAAACATAAATGGATTAAATGCCAAAACCAAAGGGCATGGAATTGCTGAATGGATAAGAAATCATGGCCAAACATATGCTGCATCCAAGAGACCCACCTCAGAACAAAAGACCTACACAGACTGAAAGTGAAGGGCTGGAAACAAATACTCCAAGCAAACGGACAGGGAAAAAAAAACTGGGGTAGCAATACTCATATCAGACAAAATAGACTTCAAAAAAGAGCCATAAGAAGAGACCAAAAGGTCACTTCATAATACTCAAGGGAAGAATCCACTAGGAGTCATAAACATTGTAAATATACATGCATCCAACATAGGAGCACCCAAATACACAAAGAAAATCTTGAAGGACTTCAAGAAAGATATTGACAGCAACACAATTATAGTAGGGGATTTAAACACCCCATTGTCAAAAATGGACAGATCTTCCAAACAAAATAAAGATATTGTGGCATTGAACAATGGCCTAGATGAAATAGACTTAACTGATATATATAGAACTTTTCATCCCAAAGAAGCTAAATACACATTTTTTCCAATGCACATGGAACATTTTCAAAGAAAGACCACATGATAGGACACAAAACAAGCCTCAACAAATTCAAGAAAATTGAAATCATATCAAGCATTTTCTCTGATCACAAGGAACTGAAACTAGAAACCAACCTCAAGGGAAAAACCCCCAAACACTCAAACTCATGGAGATTCAATAGCATGCTATTAGACAATGAATGGGTCAAGAATGAGATCAAGGAAGAAATCAAACAGTTTCTGGAAACAAATGAAAATGAACTCACAACAATCCAAAACTTATGGGAAACAGGGAAGGCAGTGCTGAGAGGGAAGTTCATAGTGATACAGGCCTACCTAAAAAAGAGAAACATTTCAAATAAACAACCTAACCCTATGTCTACAAGAACATGAGGAACAACAGAAAACACAGCCCAGAACAAGTAGAAGGAAGGAAATAACCAAGAGCGGAGCAGAATTAAATGACATAGAAAGTAAAAGCACAATTCTAAGGATCAATAAGAATAGGAGCTTGTTTTTCAAAAAGAGAAATAAAATCAACAAGTGTTTAAGCAGACTCATCAAGAAAAAAGGAGAGAGGACTTAAGTAAACAAAATCATAAATGAGAGAGGAGAGATTACAGTGGATACCCCAGAAATACAACAGAATGTAAGAAATTACTATGAAGACCTATATGCCAAGAAATTTGATAACCTTGGTGAAATGGACACATTTCTAGAAAAATATAATCTTCCAAAACTCAATGAAGAGGGAGAAAGCCTGAAGAGACCAATAACACCTGATGAAATTGAAACAGTAATTAAAAGCTTCCAACACACAAAAGCCCTGGATTAGATGGTTTCACAGGAGAATTTTAGAAAGCATTTAGGGAAAGAGCTAACCCTTATTCTTCACAGATTATTCCAAAAAACTCAAGAAGATGGAAGACTCCCAAACTCTTTTTATGAAGCCAGCATCATCCTAACCCCCAAACCAGAGGAAGACAGAACAAAGACAGAAAACTTCAGAACAATATTGTTGATGAACATAGACACTGAAATCCTCAAAAAACTATTGGCAAACCACATCCAGCAATATGTTAAAAAGATATACCATGACCAAGTGCGATTCATCCCAGGGATGCAAGGATGGTATAATATTCACAAATCAATAAACATAATACATCACATGAACAAATGGAAAGACAAAAATCACATGATCATACCAATAGATGCAGGAAAGACATTTGATAAGGTACAGCACCCATTATGGCAAAAACACTCAGCAAAGTGGGAATAGAGGGAGCATTCCTCAACATAATAAAGGCCATATATGACAGACCTACAGCCAACATCATACTCAATGGACAAAAACTTAGAACTTTCCCACTAAGATCTGGAACAACACAAGGATATCCACTTTCACCACTCCTATTGAACATAGTATTGGAAGTCCTACCACAGAAATCAGACAAGAAAAAGAAATAAAAGGCATCAAAATTGGAAAGGAAGAAGCAAAACTGTCATTGTTGGCAGATGACATGATAGTGTACATAGAAAATCCTATAGACTCCACCCAAAAACTACTCACTATAATAAAGCGACTTTGGCAAAACAGTGGAATACAAAGTCAATATTCAGAAATCAAAGGAAATTTTGTACACTAACAATGAAATGCTAGAAACAGAAATTAGGAAAAAATCCCACTTGATGTAGCAACAAGAAAAATAAAGCACTTGGAATAAACCTAACCAAGGAAGTAAAAGACCTGTACTCTGAAAACTACACAAAGCTGAAGAAAGAAATTAAGGAAGACACAAACAAATGGAAGCCTGTACCATGTTCATGGATTGTAAGAATTAACATCATCAAAATGTCCATACTACCCAAAGTAATTTATAGATTCAATGCAATCCCTATTAAATTACCAATGACATATTTCACAGATATAGAACAAACACTTCAGAAATTTTTAAAATATATTTTATTGATTAGGCTATTACAGTTGTCCCATTTTCCCCCCTTCACTCCTCTTCACCCTGCACACCCTCTCCCACCCACATTCCCCCTCTTTAGTTCATGTCCATTTGTCATACTTATCAGTTCTTGGCTTCTACATTTCCCATACCATTCTTACCCTCCCCTTGTCTATTTTCTACCTACCATCTATGCTACTTACTCTCTGTACCTTTTCCTCCTCTCTCCCCCTTCCACTCCCCTGTTGATAACCCTCCATGTGATCTCCATTTCTGTGGTTCTGTTCCTGTTCTAGTTGTTTGCTTAGTTGCTTTTCATTTTTGTCTTAGGTGTGGCTGTTAATTATTGTGAGTTTGCTGTCATTTTACTGTACATGTTTATCTTCTTTTTCTTAGATAAGTTCCTTTAACATTCCATATAATAAGGGCTTGGTGATGATGAACTCCTTTAACTTGGCCTTATCTGAGAAACACTTGATCTGCCCTTCCATTCTAAATGAAAGCTTTTCTGGAAAGAGTCATCTTGGATGTAGGTCCTTGCCTTTCAGGACTTGGAATACTTCTTTCCAGCCCCTTCTTGCCTGCAAGGTCTCTTTTGAGAAATCAGCTGACAGTCTTATGGGAACTCCTTTGTAGGTAACTGTCTTCTTTTCTCTTGCTGCTTCTAAGATTCTCTCCTTATCTTCAACCGTGGATAATGTAATTATGATGTGCTTTGGTGTGTTCCTCCTTAGGTCTAACTTCTTTGGGACTCTCCAAGCTTCCTGGACTTCCTGGAAGTCAATTTCCTTTGCCAGATTGGAGAAGTTCTCCTTTATTATTTGTTTAAATAACTTTTCCACTTGTTGCTCTTCTCCTTCTGGTACCCCTATGATTCAGATGTTGGAATGTTTAAAGATGTCCTGGAGGTTCCCAAGCCTCTCTTAATTTTTTGAATTCTTGTTTCTCCATTCTTTTCTGATTGGATGTTTCTTTCTTCCTTCTGGTGCACTCCATTGATTTGAGTCCCAGTTTCCTTCCCATCACTATTGGTTCCTTGTACATTTTTCTTTATTTCACTTAGTGTAGCCTTTATTTTTTCATCTAATTTGAGACTAAATTCAGCCAATTCTGTGAGCATCCTGGTTACCAGTGCTTCGAACTGTGCATCTGATAGGTTGGCTCTCTCTTCATCGCTTAGTTGTATTTTTTCTGGAGCTTTGACCTGGTTGTTTGGGCCATTTTGTTTCTTGTCTTGATGTGCCTGTGACGTAGTGAGGGGCAGAGCCTTAGGTGTTCACCAGGGTGGGGCAACCCAGTTGCTGGGTTGTGACGCTGTATATGGGGCAGGGGTCTAAGAGGGAATGTTGATGCTTGCTCCGCTCTCTGCTGGATTTCAGTCACTTCCCCCACTTCCCACAAGCAAATTGGGCACTTCTGGTGCTGATTCCCAGGTGGGTGATTTGCATACATTTTAGAACCCTGTGGATCTCTACAATGAACTCTCCTGTGAGGTTGGAAGTTTCTCTTGCTGTCGCCTCAACCCCCACAGATATTTTCAATCAGTGTTTTGAGGCTTTATTTCCCTACACTGGGACCCTGGGTTGTGTGGTCTGTCTTGCTCCCCAGTTTCACCTGCTTTATCTGCACGTACTTGTGGGTCCACTAGCTGCATTTCACACACCCAGGGTCTATCCATTGCCGCCTTGCACACCAGGGGTCCACTAGCTGCCTTGTCATGAGCCCTCTCTATCCTGGCTCCCTGACTCTGCCCATCCTACTGGTCTGGATGAATGTGTCTACTTTAACTTTTTGGTTGTTGGGCTTCCATACAGTTCAATTTTCTGTCATTGCTGGTTGTGTTTTTTTTGTTTTTAAATTGTTGTCCTTATTTTGGTTATGCAAGGAGGCACAGTGTGTCTACATACACCTCCATCTTGGCCGGAAGTCCCAGAAATTTATATAGAACCAAAAATGACCCTGAATAGCTGCAGCAATTTTGAGAAAGAAGAACTAAGTAGGAGGGATCACAATATCTGATATCAAACTGTATTACAAAGTTACTGTAATCAAAAAAGCCTGGTACTGGCACAAGAATAGACACATAGGCCAATGGAACAGAACAAAGAGCTCAGAAATTAACCCAAGTCTCTATGATCAATCAATACTTGACAAAGCGGGGGAGAAGCATAAAATGGAGTAAAAATAGCCTCTCCAACAAATGGTGTTGGGAGAGCTGGACAGCTATATGCAAAAAAATGAAACTTGATCAACAGCTTACACCATATACAAAAATAAATTCAACATGGATAAAAGACTTAAATGTAAATTGTGACACCATAGAAGTCCTAGAGCAAAGCATCAGCAGAAAAATCTCAGACATTCTGTGCAGGAACATCTTCATGGACATGTCCCCTAAAGCAAGGGACATAAAGGAAAGAATAAACTAATGGGACCTCATCAAATTAAAAAGCTTCTACACACCTAAAGAAAACAGCATTAACCTGGTTCAGGCGTGAGCCCTCACGGGGCTTTCGGTGTGAGGTCGTGGTCTCCTCTGTGCTCCTGTGGAAGTCAGGTCAGTGGGTCAGGTGTGCTCCACCCCCAGGGCTGTGGGCATGAATGCTGGCTTCTCCTGCTCAGCAGGGGCACAGTCGCTGGGTGGAGGTATTTGGCACTCACTGGCCTCCACTCCTGTGGTGGCAGCCAGGGCGGGGTGTGGATCAGCTGGGTCTGTGGCTCACCACTGGGGCCATAAGTGCAGGTGGGTGCCCTCTGCCACTGTGGCTGGGGGTACAGGCGCAGTTGCAGTACTGGCAGCAATGGCGGGCCCACAGCTGAGGCTGCGGAGTCTGCAGAACTGCAGCCAGGGGAGGCGGGGACGGTTGCTGTGGGAGAATTTCTTAAATAGCTGCTTAGTGCCTCTTTTTTTTTCTTTTTCTTTTTGAAAAATTCCTTCCACTCAAGCCTGCTGCTCCAAACAAGCACCTGGCTTCTCACACAGTTCAACTCTCCAACCAGACTGGAGACTTTCCAGGTCAGGGTCTGTCAAGGCCCAACTCTTCCCAGCTGGCGTACACAGTCTGAGCAGGTACACACTGACCCTGTGTGTTTGTCACTTTGCCCTTATCCCCCTGCCCCAGTGACTTAAAGTGTTCAGGTCAATCCTGGTGCTGCTCAAACCTTGTTTGGCAGGAGAGGGAGCCATTGACCTGGCTCTCTCCCAAGAATCCTGCCCCAGACCTGATGCGCACCTGGCCTAAGGCTGCAGACTCTCTGGTCCCTGCACTGGTCCCAGGGACCTTATTGTCCCAAAGTACTCTACTTACCATCTGATTTTTCAATGTACTTTACACTTTTGGCCTCCAATCTTCATATATGCTGGGATACTGTTGGCTGTTCACTCTGTTCCTCAGAAGATTGGCTAGGTGTTCCACCTGTGCTCAGGACTAAGCGACCTCCACTCACACTGATTTTTTTTTTGAATTCTTGTTTCTTTGTTCTGTTCTGGTTGAATGTTTGTTTATTCCTTCCTTCTGTTCCAAATCATTGATTTGAGTTCTGGTTTCCTTCTCTTTACTGTTGGTTCCCTGTATATTTCCCTTTATTTCACTTCATGTAGCCTTCATTTCTTCATTTTTCGAGCAAACTCAATAATTTCAGTGAGCATCCTGATTACCAGTGTTTTGAGCTCTGCATCTGATAAGTTGTCTGTCTCCTCATTGCTTAGTTCTTTTTCTGGAGTTTTAATCTGTGCTTTCATTGGGGCCATATTATTTTGTCTTGGTGCACCTGTTATGTTGTAAGGGTGAAAGCATTAAGTCTTCGCCAGGGTGGGGCAATCCTCTTTGATGCATTTTGGCACTGTGTGAGAGTGGCATTAGAGAGGGAACAATGCTTTTTGCTGAGCTCTTGGCCTGGCTTTCAGTCATTTCCCCTGCTACCCACAAGAAAATTGGGCCCTTCTGTTGCTGATTCCTGGGTGGGCAGGTTTGTTTACATTCTAGGACCCTGTGGCTCTCTCCAATGAACTCTCCTGTGAGGCTAGGAGTTTATCCCACTGTTGCAACCCACACAGGTTTTTACGGCCAGAGATTTTGAGTCTTTCTTTTCCTGTGCTGGAACCCTGGGTTGTGTGGTCTGTCTCACTTCCCAATTGTTCCTCCCAGTTTTCCTGCACACAAATGTGGCACCACCCCATCCTTCAGCCGCCACCTTGTTGCTTGTCCTCTCTGCCCCAGCTGCCCATCACTGCCCCTCCTACCAGTCTGAATGAATGTTTCTTCTTCTATTCCTTGCTTGTCAGACTTTCACAGAGTTCAATTTTCTGACAGTTCTGGTTGCTTTTTGTTGTTGTTGTTCTTTTGATTGTGCAAGGAGGCAAAGTGTATCTACCTACATCTCCGTCTTGGCTGGAAGTTCCCTGATTCCTTCTCAGCTTGGATTCTGCAACTTCTCTTGCCTCATCCCTCCTCAAGCCTGCACCAAGTCCATGGCCCAGTAATATCAGCTACTAGAGGTGCTGGGTCACTCACTTATATTTGCACCAGATGATTCTACTTCTGGGAAGGCCTTTATGTCCACCCCTATCTTGCCCCACTGTGGCTGCCTGTAATCATTACTTCCCCTGTCAAGCCTTCGCTGATGCCCAAATCCCACTCCATGCACAGTTGGTCAGCATATTCTTGCTGACAAACACTTTATACCAGTTCTTTTCAAGTATTTTTTCTTTGCATTAAAAAGACAGGTTCATCTGTCCATTTATTTTACTAGACCATGGACTCCTTGAAGACTGGATGAGTCTTATCAGTTTTGGCAAACCCTCCCTGACACTGTAGTTGCTCAATAAATGTGCTGTGGAGCATTGTTTCTCAAGTGTAATTGATAAGCATCTTCTGACGATAATAAAGAAAATGGTCCTTTTAAATTACACATTTTAAAACTGTGGTACATGCCACAAGGAGCTTCTAACTCCTGTTAAGTCCTAAAAAACTGTTTGCCCATCTGTCATTTCATCCCTGAGCCTGACAATTTCTCAAGAACTGAGACGTAAATATGTGTCAAATGAGAATGCATGCAGATAAGAGTAACACCTACAACTGTAGGGTTGTGTATCAAATAATCCATGCTACAGTCTTCATATTTGATGGCATATATTCATGCCCCTTTGGGGATAGAATGAAACCCAATGCCCCAATATGGCAAGAATGCACCACCCTGAGCCCTGAATCCATATAACTGGGCAGACCTCTGGGTGTTGCAGCATTTCAGTTTCTGTAGGCCTCGATCACTGGGAAAACATACAGAGTATGTGGCCTTTGTAACCCCAACACATAAGTCTTCATGGAAAGTTACCATTCTCAGGCATCAGGCATGTCAATGAGCTCAGTCCCCAGGGTGACTCTGGGACAGAAATATCCTAATTTAAAAATATTCTCCAAGTGGCTTATAAAATGTGCACAAGTTCAATTACTCTCAGCCCCCATGTGCTGTGGCAGCTGGCTTGTCTGTTTTTACTTGTTCCTCCTACTTGTGATTATTCAGACGGACTGCATTTGCCTTTCTCTCCTCTGTGAAAGGCAGGGAGCCCCTTAGACTAGAGGTCAGCAACCTGTGGTCAAGTAAGTGGTGGGCCTGGGGGGATGGGAGACATTTATACTCCAAGGATGAAGATCAAAGGAGTGCTGATCTTCCTGAGTAAGCTGGGGTTGGTTTGGGCAGCAGTGGGCAGTGCTGGGTATCATCTGGGTGGCAGTGTGGTTACCAAAGGAGATCAGTGTGTTTGTGTTTTTTCCACTGGCCATAGAAACTAGGCCTAGAACCATCTTGATTCCACTTACTATAGATGGACAATCCCACCTTGGTTGTGTCCTCAGAGATGGAGTGGAGGGAATCTAATAAGGAATAGTGTCAGAGGAGAGTTGGCAAAGATTCCAAATGATTTATACAATAGAACCCATAGAGTCAAAAACAGAAGGGCTCTCTCTGAATTCCCTTTGGTTGGTCTAGCTAGTGGGCCAGGACTGGAGGTGGGAATTCCTTACCTAAGGTTTTAGGGGTATGTCAGCCAAAGAAGACATGCAAATAGACTAGATGAAATGTAGCCTGGTCTCCATTCCTCAGTCACCCCATGACCTCAACAATCCATAAGAGTCTAACTGACCTGAAGTGGTTCTGTGCCTCCCTGTGACCGTAGCTACCTCAAGTGCCCATGGAGGGACAAAGGGGCCACATTTGAAAGCCTGCCTAGATTGCTTCAGTTCACAAATGATTCCCTGCTTTATGTTTCTTCTCTTACTCTTGGTATGATCCTTGAATTGAGCTTTCTGACTTTGGATTTCAGCTTTCAATGTTGGTGCTATAGACATCCCACCTTCTGTTAGTTTGATTTCCTCCTTACCTTCAAATGGTTTGTTACTATTTGTAAAGTCTTTCACATTTCTAATCTCATTTAATTAACATAACCCTGAGAGGTTAATTTTTGTTAATGAGAAAAATGAGGCTCAGAAAAGTGAAGTGACTTGTGCAAGGTTCCTCAGCTAGTGAGCAGTAGAGTCAGAACCTGAACCCAGACATCTGACTCTATTTCTGTTTGACATGTCAGCTATGTCTGTAAATCATTGATAGATTGAGTGTATATGTTTGTTAATATTTAGTAAAAAGCATGTATGCTTAAATATAAATTATAAAATGTATAATGGTATTAATATATTAAGAACATTATACAACATATAAACACATTTTAAAAGGCTGAAAAAAGTTGGAAATGGGAGAAAGGAAGGGAGGGATGGGTGGGTGGACTGGAATGGGAGTAAAGGATAGAAACTTTACTGAATAATGACTAAAATAAAAATTAAAAAAGAAATTAAATATAAAAAATAAAATAAAAGGCTGAAAAAAATAAGTGATTTATTTTAAAAACATGGGCCAGTATTTGTTGGTAGGAGGTGGGTACATGGGCATTTGTTCTATTATTCTGACTAATTTTGCATATGTTTGAGATCTTCTGTAATAAGACATTAGAAAAAAACAAACAAAAAAATAAGAAAGGGCCCAATAAACAGTTATGGAAACTTTGGCCAGGAGTCTCAGACTGAGGCAGGGCCAGTAGGGAGAAGGTTCAGGAGTTGTCCCCGCAATCACTTGACTTCTAGGTGGTAACTCTCATTGAGAAAATGGTGTGACAAAGACAGGGGCTTGATTAATTCTGTTTCTGTGATTTCAGCAACGTCACTATAATTTGTCTGAGCTCATCTCTCTGTGAGAGGCTGTGTAGGGTAGTGGTCAAGAGGCTAGACTCCGGAATTGGACTGCTGGCTTCATAATCAGGACTCTGTCACTCACTAATTCTAAAATCCTAGGAAATTATTTAACTTCTGGGTGTCTTAGTTTCCTGATCTGTAAAGAGGGGATAATAATAGTGACTTACTTCATTGGGCCATTGTGAGGATTGGACAGTATTTGAAACATAGTAAGGGCTGCATGTACTTGCTATTGTTATAACTGTTATTCCCTCTACTCTTACATTTTTATTTTTTCTTTCCTCTACCCTTATATTTTTAGACACAAAGGGATATGAAGTCTCAGAGACCCTGTTTCCCTTATTTCTGCCTCTGACTCAATCTCTGAAAATGTCTGAGTTAAAAAAGGTGCTAGACCTTTCTGGGCAAGTGTAAGTTGAAAAAAGGGAAACAGCTTTGCCATTTGCTACACATAATAGGATACAAAATCTGATGGAAAGAGGTAGGATGATGATTCAGGAAACAGATCTTAGTATAAGTCCAGCCACACTAGACATGTTCACTTCATTGGGCCCCAGTTTCATCATCTCTAAAGGGAGTGACTTTGAACAGGTGGTCTTAGAGTTTCCTTTCAGAGGTGACATTTTTGACTGTGGTCTGACGTACTTTGAACTGTGATTAGTGGTAAGATTTTGAATTTTAAACACTCTTTTAGATTTAAAATATAATCATGAGATCTCCTGATCTAAGCTTCTAACACATGCCATGTAACCATGTGCCTTGTGACATATGCTAGGTTAATTTTTTAAAATATCAAATCACAAATTATGTATTAAATTTTTAAAATGTGTCATATTCTTTATTATATGTGCATGATGACTAATGGGTTGATAATGTAGAAATTCATATCAGAATGTCAAATAAAAATACACAGGTCATTATAAGCTGATCTCTATTTATGCAACTTTATATAGATAGATCTTTATCTATCTTTATAATATATAGATCTTTATCTACTTACAGATATTTTCTAATACATATACCTACTTATATATAGGTAGATAAATCTGAGATACATATCACCTATCCACTTAGTTCCTGGATCCGTGTGTCATGATTACATAGAGCACTGTTAAAAAATGTTCATAATTTTATAAAAATATTAAGAAAAATGCCCTGGCTGGTGTGACTCAGTGAATTGAACGCTGACTTGTGAACCAAGGGGTCGCTGGTTCGATTCCTAGTCAGGGCACATACCTGGGTTGCAGGCCAGGTCCCCAGTGGGGGTGCACAAGAGACCACCACACACTGATGGTTCTCTCCCTCTCTTTCTCCCTCCCTTCCCCTCTCTAAAGAACAAATAAATAAAAATCTTTAACAAATGTTCATAGTTTTTAAAATTCACAAATTTTATAAAGTCACATATGTGTCTATATACCTATACAGACAGATATTAATGTATATAGTTTATATAAACATAATCACTGAATGTTAATGGTGATTATTTCAGAGTGATAGCATTTCAGGTGATCTTTAATTTTCATCCTATGGTTTATGTATGTGGATTTTTTTACATTGAATATTATTTATACAATCAGAAGAAAAAACCCTTTTCATGGTGAAGAGTATTTAAAAGTCACTAATTCAGAGAGTTGTATAAAGATAAAAATTTTAAAGGGAAAAATTAACACATTGATGTAATAACTAAACTTCATAAGAATTCCAAATCTTCTAGTATATTTAGTGTATTTAGTTTTATTACCTCTAATACGTGTTTTTAAATGCAGTGTTTAAGATGTTTTTGTTCCATGATTGAGTTTGAGCGCTTCTTGGGTGTCTCAGGGGAGTGACTACAACTAGGAAAGGCTAGAAAATGTTCAGAGTTGGGACAGTTGAGCCTTTTGAGGACAATTAAGTACTTCAGCACTCAGGTAATACATTTCTTTGTGTAGACTATTAATTTTCTTTAGTTTTACAAAACTATTCATCATAACATATTTATTGGGTATTTAAAATGTTAGTACCGGGGAACCCTTAGCCTGGCCCTTCATCTCAGCCTGACCCACCCAACACACAGTCCTCAGTTCTCATAAGAAAGAGCCTCTTCCCAACTGCAGTCCTGCCCCTGTGTTGGACCAGGCATCTAAGCAGCATTTCCCACAGACAGGCTATGAGGAGGGTGGTGAGTGCTAAACAATACTGGAGGAAGCTGGAGCAATGCTCTGAGCTGATAGTTTCACAGACAGCATTCAGGGCAGGTGAGAGACCTGGGTGCACCTCCTCCACCGTGTTGCTTGTTTCCTTTGCTGTAGATGAGGCTCTTCTTGCCAACAAAGAGTCTCACTGAGCAAAGCATCTCAGTTGCCACTGCTGCAAGGGTGGGCACGGGCAGATGAGGCTAACATCATAAGAGCTGGTTTCTCCAGGACTGCTTATGATCTCCTCATTTTCCCCTGTGGCCTCACATGAGGACCCTCTAGTAAAACTGAGTAATAAAAAGTCATTCTCTCTAAGTTACATAATGTGTAAGTAGCTCATAAAATTCAAACCCAGGTCTGTTTTCCCCTTGAAATCATTCTCTTGACCTCTGTTATATACAGCCACACACTATGCTCAAAACTGTAAACAATACAGGCATGAACTCTGTCTTCGTGGAGCTCATACTCTAATAGGAAGGAAGGACAAAGAAGAATTGATTATGTGTGTGAAATATGAGTGAAAGAGAGGAATGAAAAGTTTACAGCACTCACAGCAAAGAGAGCTAACCAAATTAGCCAGATGGTTTGCATGTGTTTGTGAAACACATTCTAGAATATTTTGTGAATATAAGCCTAGCCTAAAAGCATGATCCTGCTTAGCAATACCTTGTCTGAATTTTTGCTATTATGGGGCAGCCTGTACTTGCATGATTCAAGGCTCAACATTAGTTGGGGTTGGTGGATAGGAACAAGGTGAGGCAGAAATGCGTGTAAACTCAATGTGTATATTAGGAAAATTCTCTCCTTCTGCAAATCCTTTACTTCTCGCCCAACAATGTTGGAATTCCTTCTGGAAAGGAGAGTGAGAGAAACTCTCTCCAAAACATTTTTTTGGCAAATATTTAAGGATCCTAAATGTGAAAAGTGATCTACAGGGCCTTTGTTTGAGAGGAAACAGAGTCCTTCCAGAGTAGTAGCACAACCACAGGATTTCGTCAGTTTCACCCCCAAGGCCTTTTTCCTTCCCAAGTCTCTGTGGAAGTGTGCAGGCCAAAGACTGTAGAAAGGGCTAGTCTTTGAGTGTTGGCCTCCTGGAAAAAATTTTCATTACAAAAAAGAGCATTATTATTTATATTTTTGTCTACATGAAAATCAAACATTAAATTTTTATTCTAAATACTCTGGTAAATAAAGGATTCTTCCCCTCCCCCTGAAATAATCTGTTCCTGCAAAGATAGCTGAAGATAGTGTCACATAGTCCAACTGTTGGAGCTTCTTCAAGGCAGGAAAATGATTGGAGCTTTATAAAGTGTTTATTAAGGGAATGATGAATGTCAAAGGTTTCATATGAAGCTTATAACTGCCAAGTCAACAATTTTGAGGAAACTGCAACCATTCTTGGTGCTGTGTGCCCAGTAACCTCTCACCATTTGATTCATTTCAACACTCAATTACTTAGCCCCCACTACATAACGCAGTGAGAGAAAGGAGCTTTAACTTGGAGTCTGAAAGTCTGGGATCTAAACCCGTTTGTTAGCTGCTTGACCTTGAGTAATTCTTTGAGTGCCCTGTTCTTTAATGCCTTCATCTGTCAAATAGAGATCATACTTACCTGACAATGCCATTTAAAAAATCAACACAATAATTTTAGGGGCCCAATAAATGACATCTCCAATCTCTGTACAACTTAGACAAAATGGGAGAGATAGACTCAGGAGCCAAGTAAAAGGAAGTCAATATATTATTATCTTCATTACTGATGAGACTAAGTTTGAATCTTAACTTAGGATGTACAGCAACAGTGGGCTTTTCTTCAGGGTCACCAGCAATTTCAGACACAGCTGTGCCACTGTCAGATTGTGAGCATGGAGGAGCAGGTTAAATACTAAGCTTCCTGCCCACAGGCAGCTTCCCTGGAGAAAGGGAGAGAAAGGCCTGAGTTACTCACAACCACAGAGCTGCATCATGACCTTCATGGGTCATTGGAACTGTTGCTTTCAGAGGCCTCTTTCTGAGTAAAAAATATTAAAAATTACATATGCATTGACATAAAGATTAATATGTTCATATTATATTTTAAAATATTGCCTTGACTGGCATGGCCTAGTGGGTTGAGCATCAGTTCGCAAAGCAAAAGGTTGTCAGTTTGATATCTGGTCAGGGCACATGCCTGTGTTGCAGGCCAATCCCTGGTTGAGGCACATGCAACATATTAATGTTTCTCTTTCACACTAATGTTTCTCTCCCCTCTTTCTCTCTCCCTGCCCCTCTCTCTAAAAATAAATAAATAAAATCTTTAAAAAATATTTTCTTTTACCTAACCTAAATGTTTCTTTTGTTATTTAAAAAATTAAAAAAAATTTTGTGGCCCCTAAAAAGTACTTTGGACCTTAGCCACAATGCCAAATGGATAAGTTGGCCCTGCATGTCCAGCCCTTGTTACCAAATTTCCCAACCAGATAATCCCCTTCTCCTTTCTTGGGGAGTATTGAGTGAGATTAAGTGGAGGAACTAGGTGTTGCTCTAGAAGCAGACATGAATTCAGAGGGTAGGGTAACCCCTAGACCCTTATGTAAAATGTTAATAAGAAATGTGTAATGTAGCCTAGATTGTGAATGATACCAAGGTGAATAAGACATTCTCTTTGCCTCCGAGAGCTAAGTAGAATATGAGGCAGAGGGAAATAAATGCAAAATTGGAGACCAAGTCACATGCTGAGAAATTTCTAGAAACAATTTCATGAGGTAGTGATATTTGAGCTTGGCCTTGAAGAATAAAAGATGTTTGCTGGACAAGCAAACCTGGGGTTGGGTGGAGAGATCATTCCAGACTATGTGACTTGCTAAAGATATGGATTCACACATAGAGATGTTCTGGAAATTGAATTAAAAAAACATTAACCTACCTTATTCTTCTGGCTACAGAGGACTCTCTGTTTGAAGTATTATTGTTTTATAGTGATAGGTAGAAGGGAGGAAAGTTATCACTTATTCAGTAGCCACCATTTTTCCCATGCTTTATAGACATCACCTCACTTATCCTTCACCCTAATGGCTTGAGGTAGGTCTCACTGTCCCCACTTTTTCAGACAAGGAGGTTGAGACCCTGGAAGTATAAATCACTTATCTACTGCCACAGAACCTAGTTGACATCTTCAGAAACCAAAACCCAGGGCTCTTGAATGCTAGTTCAGGGCTCTGTTCCCTACCTCCTTGGAGGCTTTGAAGGGGTTTTCTAAAGGATCTAAAGAGGAGTTCTTACAGTTGTATTTTAGGTAGAATGTTGTCTTGGCAGCATTCCTGGCATTCCTTCATTTCTGGCATTCCACTATCCATTCTCTCAGACTCCTGATAGGTTTTTCCTCTCTTCATCCTGATCATCTTTCTTTTGGGGGCCCTTCCATGCCTGCTTTCATCTATTGACAGTGCTGCCTTCCTTGGCCTCCCATACAGGACCCAGATCTCTGCTCTTCTTAGGTCTTTGCTTATGATTCCCTAGAGGGGTTGGTTCTAGACATCCAACTATGGATGTACCTGTGTGCTCATCCCAAGACCATGTTGGGCTTTTAGGAGCTAACATTTAGTGGTCAAGTAGTTAATATTTAATAAGCATCTCCTCTATGACTGGCACTGGGGTTAACGTGTTTTCACATATCATTTTATCCTCTCACATTCCTCTGACACAGGCATTATTAAAATTTTACAGATTAGGAAGCTAGGACTCAAAGAGATCGTGTAACTTTTCCAAGGTGACATGTATTTAATTCCAGCAGCCTGACTCCAAACTCTCACCCTTAACAATGATGGGTTCCAACGTCTTGTAATACTTAGAGCTTTACATCAAATCTTCTCAGTATTGCTGAGAAATTGTTCGCTCTGCATTTCTCCAATTAATTTCAGTTTCTCAAAGTTATTCAGTATTTGGAATATTTATATTGTCTTTCAAATTATCCTGCATAGGCATGACTCTTATTCTCTCAGAATTTTGTCATTTGGCTGTTTCCTGTTCAAAAATGATTAATTCTATCATATTTGTATTTCATCCAGTCCTTTTGTTATAGGTATACAACAACTTGTTATATATCTGTTTTTAATTGCCCTTTGCTTCTTGATTTCTTTCATCTTCTCCTTGCAATGACCAGAGGATAAGGATGGAAATTTGAATATGGAATTCTTGAGCAGGAAGATACTTCAAGAGTCATCTCTTTTTCCTGTAGCAGGACAAAGCCTTAAGGGAACATCCGTGGGTTTTATCTCTTAGTAGCTATTCCCCTTCTTCATCAACACCAAAATTCTGCTTTGGAAGACTTCCCTTTTCCTTGTTGGTATTAGAGGAAGTACAGTCATGGTGGGACCCCATTATCTCAGCTTGAATCCCAGCTCTGCCACTAGACCCTCTAGGCAAAGTTGATTGGTAATGCAAGCTCTTTGTGCCTTGTTTACTTAATTATAATAGTACATACCTCATAGGGTTGTTGTGAGAAGAAAATATGTATAAATATATTGCTTAGAATAATGTCTGGTGGAAAATAAATACACCATAAATATTAGCAATTTTTATCATTAATCTTTCCCAAGGTTATGATTGGCACTTCAATCTTTAGCAGCATGGAAAAAAGATAGAAATCCATTAGAGTTGATTTATTTGGATAATTGTACCCCAAAGAAATGGTTAGTTATTTCCTGCTCCCTGGATCTTAGGGTAGTCCTTGTTCTAGTCCTTCTTGAATCTGGATCTTCAGAAGTTTCTTTTATTCTGCACCCAATCCCAATATTCTTTCAATGGATTTTCCCTTTTCCTTTTCATTTTCTTCTTCATCCTTCTTCTCCTACTTTCTTGCCTCCTTCTCATCCTCCTCTAACTTAAAGTAATAAGTATTGGTTTCTGATACTTCCTGCCAAGGAACATTTACTGAGCCAGCATCCTTTGAACATGGCTCCTTAGTTTTGGCTTAAATAGTTCCATAGAACAATTCTCTCTCGTTTTTTAAAAATTGGTAAACTATGAAAGTATTTCCTTATATCAGGCAGAAAACCTTTATAAGAAACATGTTCGGGTTTGGAGCCTGGCTCTGTCATTTAGTTGTTGTGTGACTTGGACAAGTTTTTTAACCTCTGTGCTTTGGCTTCCTCATCTGTAAAATAGAGGATAATAATAGTTGCCAGTTTATGGTATTGTTGTCAAGATTCAATGTCATAATACCGTGAAGCACTTAGATTTCAGATAAGAGGAAGTTAGTGTTAGCTTTCTTTCTCTCCATCTAACCCATCAGCCCAAGCCCCTCCATGTGGTCTATACTGAACAAACAGGGAAGATCCAAACCTCAGTCTTCAACCTGCCTGCTTCATTACTTTAGCAAAAGTAAAACACAAGCAAACATCTTCTAAGGTTTTGTGTTAAAATTTTCCCACTTCCATACATACTTTTAATTATGCAAGATGAATAAGTCCTAGAGATCTACAGTACAGTTTAGTGAATAGTTAACAACACTGTATTGTAATCTGAATTTGTTAAGAGGATATATTTTAAATGTTTATATAATTTTAAAAAAGTGTGTGTGTGAGAGAGAGAACTCTTAGAGGTGATGCTTAATTCTATGGCATTATTAATGGTGATGCTTTCACAGATGTATACTTACCTTCAAACTCATCAAGAAATATACATTAAATATGTACAACTGTTTTTGTATGCCATTAGACCTCAACAATTAAAAAAAGACAATGTTCAAAAAAATTACCCATTTCCCTCATCCCATGGAGCATCTGTGTCAATAACTTCTGGAGTCCAGAGCCTTTGAGCACTACCCAAATACCTGGGCCTGAGGGTAAAGACTGAGGTGAGAAGGAAGATGGTACATGAAGGTGCATGGGCATAAGAGCAATGGGAATGAGCTTTCTGTCTCACTGGCTCATCCCACCCAAGCTTGAGCAGAAGCTGACCAGACATATTTCCCACACTTTGCCTGCTCTTCCCTGGGATCATGGGCAAGGCTCTGCACTAAGCTGTTTCTCTTTGTTGAAATGCCACTGACTAGAAGAGCTTTCCACATGGTGTGGAAAGCAAAGGTCTGATTGATAAAAAAAACATTGGTTGCATGACACTTTGCATTTGGGATGCATTAGTTTATTACAATATTATGATGGATTGTCAGAGACAGAACAGTCCTTTTACAAAAGGAATTCCCTTTTTAACAATGAGGACATTAAAGCCTGGAAAGTTTAAGGGACTTGCCCAAGTTACAGAACCACCAAGTGACGGAGCTTGCATTTGAACCGAGTTTAGAGTTCTTTGGGACATGCCTTGTACTGGTGGATTGTTCCTGTGATTACATCACTTTGCCCTTCAGGCTGCAGGACCTCTAGGAGACTTTTTCTCAATGGTCAGCAAAAACATCAAGAAACAGGTGGGCAAGATAAGAGGGAGGTTGCAGGGACTGAATGAAAAAGGTGAAGGGATTAGGAAGTATGAATTGGTAGTTACAAAATAGTCATGCCTATATAAAGTACAGCATAAGCGCGAACCACAAGCAGCGTCGGCAACCAGGTGAGTGGCAGCGGAGGTTTTCCTGGTTTCTGACTCCAGCGGCTGATGGTGAAATCCTCTCTGCAATGGATCCTCAACAACCACTGCTTCACCAGAAAGGAGGGAAATAAACCCAGCGCCACAGTCCACACCAGCCGTATCATGACGCCGCTCCTCTGCCTGCACAGCCAAGGTGGACACAGCAGTGAGAGTTCCAGGGTCTCTCTCAACTGCGGTAGTGACCTGGGTCCAGGGCCTCAGTGGTGCTTCTGATGTCCCACACCCGCCCCCAAAGATCCCAGGTGGATGAGGGAATAGTCAGAGGGATCACAATCTTTCAGCTAATTTATTTTACTGATAATAGACTGAATATAACAGAGGAACTAACATCTAATAACAAGAAAATTCTCAATGTCCAGACCAGGCTCACAGATGCCAAACACGGAGAGTGGTGGTGTTAAGCAGCAGCTGCCTCTATGTTGAGATCCCAGGTGGTGCTCTGCCAAAGGAGAGCAAAGACGATTTTGCAGTTCTTCTGGAGTTTGCTGAGGAGAAGCTGCATGTTGACCACGTCTTCATTTGCTTCCTCAAGAACCATGATGACAGAGCCTCTCTACTCATACCTTCAGCTTTATGACCTTTGAGACCTTGTGAGACCGGGACATCCCTTTGTCTCCAAGAGACCCTATAGTTGCTTTATGGCATACACAAGGGAGAGAGAGTCTTATGATGATGAGTAGCAGCTGTGCCACCTGCTCCCTTCACCTTTGCCACTGCTGACAAATCATCACAGAACATAGCCCCTTTAATGTCTCTCTTTGTGCGAGTGGTGTGACCAACTGTTGCGCTGGGTGCAAATGCCAGTCCTGGTCCCTTCTGGGTTTGTTCACATGTTGTAATTGTGCAAATAAATGCTCCCTCCAAATTAGTGGTATACTTCTTGAAGTTTAATACTGTGTTTGTGATACTGAAGTATTTGCTTTAATTCTAAATAAAAATTTATATTTTACTTTTTTATCACTGGGTTAAGGTGATACAGATTGTCCTTGTACTTTCAGCAGGAGTTCCTTATTTGAAGTTTTGGAAACAGTATTAGGTCTTAACTTGGAAAGGTAGGTATCAGTCCACCCTTCTATTGCTTTCAAAAATCTGAATAAAAGTGATTACATCTAAAAAAATAAAGTACAGCATCAGGAATATAGTCAATAATATTCTATTAATTATGTATGGTACCAGATGTGTACTAGACTTATCAGGGTGGTCATTTGCTAAGTAATATAAATGTCTTATCATTATATTGTACACCTGAAACTAATACAATATTGTATGTCAGTTGTAATTGAAGAGAAGCAGGTGGACTGAGAGCCCTTAGATTTACAGACTTTCTATTTATAAGTAGGGGAACTTTTGGGTGTAGAGACACAACTTGTAACTTGGAAGATTCATTATGTTTGGTGAGACTACAAGTGTGTCCTGAAGAGAATGAGAATAGACTGGTGAATTGTATGAAAGTTTCATGGAACAGTCAAGTTTTATTGTTTACTTATCCTCCCACTTACAAAGTCCAAGGAAACTTTCTCACTGAGAGGCTTATTCTTAGAGATCTTCCCAGGGATTTTAAGGAAAATAAGTTCTTTGCTTGGTCTCTACTTTGATTTTCTTGGGTTTAGGGCTTCCAGAGTGAATAAAGAGCCCAAGATTCTATGGAATGCCTCTGGGGTGGCCTGCCAGCTTCATCTTTAAACTACTATGCGTCCTTTACTTTCCATTCCTGAACTGGCAGTAGGACTGAAGTTGCCCAACCCTAACCTCTGCCTGTAATTGCTGGGAAGTTCTCAAAGCAAGGAGCAGGTGGCCAAAGCAGAAGTGATTTATATTGAGTGTGATACAGGATAAGGCAACTTAGAAATCAACCTGTGGATCCTTGAAAATTGGAGGACAGTCTTGACTTACCGCCTTCCTCAGCTCCCTGCTGCCTGCAGAACAAATTAATATGGTTTGCAAAACTCTTTTTGTTTTCTTTGCAATCACCTAATCTTATGGCTTACTTTTCTTCCTCCTCTACTACTCTCCCCCACCCAGCCATCCACACTTTATACCCTTGATCCTACCCCACTTTGGATTTGTCCATGTGTCCTTTATACATATTCCTGAAAACACTTCCCCCTTTCCCACCCATTAACCCCCCCCCACCTCCCCTCTGGTTACTGTCAGTTTGTTCTCAATTTTAATGTCTCTGGCAAAACTCTTAACAATCTGGCTCCCAACTCTGGCTTCTTTGCAAGCCAAGCTTCTGCATGCCTGTTGGTCCAGCTGTGTGGAATTACTCTCTGGTCTTCAAAAATGCCACTTCCTTTGCTCACATCATGCCTTTCTTCATGCTGTCTTATGCTGCCTGGGATATGCATTCACCCACTTCTCTGTCTGGAGAACTTCTGCTCACTTCAAGACATACCAAAAATGTCATCTCTTCTGTGACACTTTCCTGGCAATTTTATTGCTTGCCCTTTTCTCTGTTTCCACAGTATTCTGATCTTACCTCTATGGTAGCACTTCTCATATTGCCATGTAATTTATTTTGTGGTTGAGTGCACAGACATTGAAACCAGACCACCTGGATTCAAACCATAACTCTACCACTAACCAATGTGTGGCCTCAACAAGGTCTCTGTTCTTTTCCTTCTTTGTAAAATGAGGACACTAATACCTACTCCACAAAAACTATTTTGAAGATTAGCCCTGGCTGCTGTGGCTCAGTGGACTGAGTGTTGACCTGTGAATCAAAAGGTCGCTGGTTTGATTCCCAGTCAGGGCACATGCCTGGGTTGCAGGCCAGGTCCCCATTAAGGGCACGTGTGAGGCAACCATACATTGATGTTTCTCTCCCTCTCTTTCTCCTTCCCCTCTCTCAAAATAATAAATAAAATTAAAAAAATTATTATTAATTAAATGAGCTAATGTGTGTTAAGTACTTAGGCCACTGTCTGGTACCATAAGTGTTAGTTATTATTAACATCATCATCATTTTCCCACTGTCATCCGTTTGAAGTCACCTGGCATGATTCCTTACTATTCAGGTTTATTTGCATTTCAAAGATTATGATTTGGTCTTTTGCAGGCTCATAGTCAACAAGCCAGACCTGAAAGTGATGGGATTCTGCCTCTGCACCTTGTTGACATGCATGGTTACTTTTTTTTCTTTGAATATTTTTTATTATTGTTCAAGTACAGTTGTTTCAATTCCCCCCACATTGCTCCCCCATCCCAGCCATCCTCACCCTCACACCCTCAATCCTACCTCCCTTTGCATTTGTCCATGTGTCCTTCATACATGTTCCTTGACAATCCTTCCCATTTTTCTACCCATTATCCCCTCCCACCTCCCCTATGGTTACTGTCAGTTTGTTCTTAATTTCAATGTCTCTGGTTATGTTTTGCTTGCTTGTTTGTTTTGTTAATTAGGTTTCACCTAAAACTGAGATCATATGGTATTTATTTGTCTTTCACTGCCTGGCTTATTTCAGTTAGCATAATGCTCTCCAGTTCCATCCATGCTGTTGTGAGGGTAGGAGCTCCTTCTTTCTTTCTGCTGCATGGTATTCCATCCTCACCATAGTTTTCTGATCCACTCATTTACCGATGGGAACTTAGGTTGATTCCAACACTTGGTTATTGTAAATTGTGCTGCTATGAACATTGATTGGGGTGCATAGGTTCTTTTGAATTGGTGTTTCGGGATTCTTTGGGTATAATCCCAGCAGTAGAATTGCTGGGTCAAAAAGCAGTTCCATTTTTAGATTCTTGAGAAAATTCCATACTGTTTTCCATACTGGCTGCACCAGTCTGCATTCCCACCAACAGTGTACTAGGGTACCCTTTCCTTCACAGCCTCATCAGCACTTGTTGTTTGATGATTTCATTATGATGGCCATTCTCAGTGATGTGAACTGGTATCTCATTGTGGTTTCAATTTGCATCCCACTGATGGCTAGTGATGCTGAGCATCCTTTTATATGTCTCTGACCCCTCTGTACGTCCCCCTTGGAGAAGTGTTTGTTCAGGTCCTTTGCCCATTTTTAATTGGGATTTTTGTATTCCTGGAGTGGAGTCATGTGAGTTCTTTACATATTTCAAAGATCAAACCCTTGTCTCAGGTATCATTGGCAAATATATTTCCCCGTATGGTTGGTTCTCTTTTAATTTTAATGCTGTTTTCTTTAGATGTGCAGAAGCCTTTTATTTTGATGAGATCCCATTTGTTTATTATTTCCT
>JAPYXV010000809.1:0-14771 GCA_028533065.1 Trachops cirrhosus | reverse complement strand
TCCATCTTAGACTGAAAGATACACACAGACTAAAAGTAAAGGGATAGAAAGTAAATTTTCATGCAAATGGAAAAGAAAAAAAGCTGAGGTAGCAGTACTTATATCCAACAAAATTGACTTTAAAACCAAGGATATACTAAGAGACAAAGAAGGACACTACATAATGATAAAAGGAACAATCCAACAAGAGGTTATAACCCTAGTAACATTTACGCACCCAACATAAGAGCACCTAAATATGTACAGCAAATCTTGATGGACATAAAGTGAGAGATCAACAAAAATACAATCATAGTAAGGGATTTGAGCACCTTGTTTACTTCACTGGACTTCATTGACTTCCAGGCAGAAAATCAACAAGGAGACAGCAGCCTTAAATGACACACTAGATCAAATAGATTTAATTGATATCTTTAGAGCATTTGACCCCATAGCAGCAGAATATACATGCTTTTCAAGTGCACATGGAATGTTTTCTAGGATAGACTGCATGCTAGGACATAAAACAAATATTAAATTTAAGAAGATTGAAATCATATCAAGCATATTCTCTGATTATAATGCTATGAAACTAGAAATCAATCACAAGAAGAATGCTGAAAAACATACAAAGACATGGAAGCTAAATAACATATTATTAAACAATGAATGGGTCAACAACAAGATCAGAGAAGCAATCTGAAGATACCTTGAAACAAATGAAAATGAAGAGGCAACAATCCAAAATTTGTGGGACACTGGGAAGGCAGTCTTAAGGGATCTTAATTCATAGCATCACAGGCTTATCTTTTAAAAAAAGGAAAAAGCTCAAATAAACAATCTAACTCCACACTTAAAACCATTTGAAAAAATCAACACACAAAGCCCAGAGTACAAGGAAGGAAATGATAAAGAATACAGCAGAAATAAGAAAATAGAGTCTAAAAAATGATAAAAAGATCAACAAATCCAAGAACAGGTTTTTTAAAAAGATAAACAAGATCGACAAAACTTTAACCAGACTCATCAAGAAAAAAGAGAAAAGGAGTTCCAGTCAAGATGGAGGTGTAAGTAGAGACCCTTCACTTCCTTGCACAACCAAAAGGAGGATAACAATCAATCTGAAATCATTAAACAACCAAAAGTGCCAGAAAATCAAACTGCATGGAACTCTGACAACAAAGGAATTAAAGAAAAAATCAACCAGAACAACCAGACCAGTAAGGTGGTGGACCACTTGGGCCTACTCAGAACAACCAGGACAATGCCGCAGTCCTTGGGGGCAGGGCTGCTTGCCTGAGCTCTGCAGGCTGTGTGGGAAGGGTGGACTTAAGGGGACTCTGAGGTGGCTGTGGGCTGTGGCAGTTGCGGCAGTAGGAGAAGCTCCCAGTCTCAAACAAGAGTCCATTGAAAGGGCACTAGAGATGAGCGGGCAAGCCACACTATTCCTTCTCTGGCCCCTCCCCAACAGGCAGCACCGCAGCACAGCAAAGAGGGTTGCCCTGCCTGGGTGAATACCTAAGGCCCTGCCCCCTTACAGCCTATCAGCTGCACCAGGATAAAGAAATATGGCCCAAATGAAAGAACAGAATAAAGCCTCAGAAAGAGATCTAAGCAAGGAGTTCTCCAACCTAACTGATGGAGAATTTAAAGCCCTGGTAACCAAAATCCTCATAGATCTGATGGAGCTTGGCCAAATAATGAAAAAAAAAAAAAAAACAGAGGAAGGATACCCAAAGTGAAATAAAGCATAATGTTCAGGGAACCAATAATGACAGGAAAGAAACTGGGACTCAAAGCAATGATTTGGAACAAAAGGAAAAAATAAACATCCATCCAGAACAAAAGGAAGAAACAAGAATTTGAAAAAGTGAAGAGACTCTTACAAACCTCTGGGACAACCTGAAATGTTCCAATATCCGAATTATAGGAGTGCCAGAAGAAAAAGAATAAGAGCAAGAAACTGAAAACTTATTTGAACAATTAATGAAGGAAAACTTCCCCAACCTGGCAAAGGAACTAGACTTCCAGGAAGTCCAGAAAGCTCAGAGAATCCCATAGAAGTTGGACCCAAAGAAGAACACACCAAGGCACATCATCATTAAGTTACCCAAGATTAAGTATAAAGAGAGAATCCTAAAAGAAACAAGAGGAAAGGAGAGAGTTACCTATAAAGGAGTGCCCATAAGACTATCAGCTGATTTTTTCAAAAGAAACCTTGCAGGCAAGAAGGGACTGGAAAGAAGCATTTGAAGTCATAAAAGGCAAGGACCTACATCCAAAGTTACTCTATTCTGCAAAGCTATCATTTAGAATGGAAGGGCAGATAAAGTGCTTCCCAGATAAGGTAAAGTTAAAGGAGTTCATCATCACTAGGCTATTATTATATGAAATGTTAAAGGAACTTATGTAAGAAAAATATCAAAAATATGAACAGCAAAATGACAATGAACTCACAACTGTCAACAAATGAACCTAAAAGAAAAGAAAAACAATGAAAATAAGAATTAAGCAAACAACCAGAACAGGAACAGAATCAGAGAAATGCACATCACACAGAGTGATTTCAGTGGGGAGGGGTAAGGAAGGAATGGGGGGGGAGGTACAGGGAAAAAGAAGCATGGTTAGTAGGCACAAGGTAGATGGGGAGAGATAAAAATGGTGTGGGAAACAGAGGACTCTAAAGAACTTACATGTACAACCCATGGATGTGAACTAAGTGGGGGGGAATGCTGAAGGGTTTGGAGGGCAGGGTGGAGGGGTTATGGGGGGATTGGGAAAACTGTAATAGCATAATCAAAAAATATTTAAAAACAGAGAAAAGATGCAAATAAATGCAATCAGAAATGAAAGAGGAGAAATAACAACTTACACCAAAGAAATACAGAGGATTGTAAGAAAACAATATTAACAGCTATATGCCAGCAAACTGGACACCTTGGACAAAACAGTAAATTTCTAAGTACATATAATCTTCCAAAACTAAATCAGGAAGAATCATTGAACCTGAATAGACAGATTACACCTAATAAAATTGAAGCAATAATCTAAAGCCTCCCAACATACAAAAGCCTTGGACTACATGCCTTCACAGCTGAATTTTAACACCTCTCCCTCTCAAACTATTTCATAAAATTCAAGAGGAAGGAAGGCTCCCAAACTCATTTTATGAGACCAGCATTATCCTAACTCTAAAACCAGATAAAGACACTACAAAGAAAAAAAATTATAGGCCAATATCCCTGATGAACCATAGATGCTAAAATCCTCAAGATCATATTAGGAGACTAAATAACAGCAATACATCAGAAAGATCATACACCATGACCAAGTGGAATTTATTCTGGGAATGCAAGTTTGGCACATTTGCAAATCAATAAATGTGATTCACCACATAAACAAAATGAAGGATAAAAACCACATGATCATATCAATAGATGCAAAAAAAGCATTTGTTAGCAAAGTGAGCATAGAGGAAACATATCTAAACATAATAAAGGCCATATATGACAAGCCTACTGCCAGCATTATACTCAATGGACAAAAATTCTAAGCCTTCACCTTAAGATCGGGAACAAGAGAAGGATTTCCGCATTCACCTCTCTTATTCAACATAGTATTGGAAGTCCTAGCCACAGCAATCAGACAGGAGGAAGAAATAAAAGGCACCCAAATTGCAAAGGAAGAAGTAAAACTGTCTTTATTTGCAAATTACATGATAATGTACATAGAAAGCCCCAAAGAATCTACCTAGAAACTACTAGAACTGATAAGTGAATACAGCATAGAGCATGATACAAATTTAATAACTGGAAATCAGTTGCATTCTATATACCAATAACAAATTAACGGAAAGGGAAATTAAGAAAACAATCCCCATTCACAATTTCTACAAAAGAAAACTAGGAATAATCCTCACCAAGGTTGTAAAAGACCTATACTCAGAAAATTAAAGACACTGAAAAAAGAAATAGAAGAAGATGCAAATAACTGGAAGCACATACCATGTACATGGATAGGAAGAATTAACATCATTAAAATGTCCATACTATCCAAGTCAATATATAGGTTCAACATAATTCCTGTCAAGATTCCAATGATGTATTTCACAGAACTAAAACAAATATTTCAAAAATTTATATGGAACCACAAAAGGCCCTGCATAGCAACAGCAATCCTGAGGAAGAAGAGCAAAGTTGGAGGAATCATGCAACCTAATATCAAACTATACTACGAGGCCATAGTTATCAAAACAACATGGTACTGGCATAAAAGCAGACACAAAAATCAATGGAAGAGAATAGAGAGCCCAGAAATAAAGCCACACCTTTACACTCAATAAACATTCAACAGAGGAAGCAAGCACATACAATAAGGTAAAGATATTTTATTCAATAAATGGTGTTGGTAAAATTGGACAGATATGTCCAGAACAATGAAACTAGACCACCTTCTTACACCACACACAAGAATAAATTCAAAATGAATCAAATACTTAAATGGTAGACCAGAAACAATAAAAATCCTTGAAAAACCATAGGCAGCAAAATGTCAGACATAGCTCATAGCAATATTTTATCAGATATATCTCTCCAGGCAAGGGAAACAAAAGAAATAAACAAATGGGACTTCATGAAACTAAAATTTTTTTCCCAGCAAAGGAAATCATCAACAAAATCAAAAGACAAGTCACAGAATAGGAGAATGCATTTGCTATTATAGCTGATAAGTGGTTAATACCTAAAATTTGTAAAGAACTCACAAAACTCAACAACAAAAATAAACCAAACAAACCAAATAAAAAATGGGCAAAGAACCAGAATAAACACTTCTCCAAAGAGGACATGCAGGTGGGTAATAGAGATATGAAAGGACACGCACTAATCATGAGAGAAATGCAAATTAAAACCACAATTTGATATCAACTAACACCCGTCAGAATGGCTATCATCAATAAATCAACAAACTACAAGTGCTAGCAAGGATGTTGAGAAAGGGGAATACTTTTGCACTGTTGGTGGGAATGCAGATTGGTGCAGCCACTGTGGAAAGCAGTATGGAGATACCTCAAAAAATTCAAAATGGATCTGCCTTTTGACCCAGTGATCCCACTTATGGGAATATATCAGAGGGAACCCAAAACACTAATTCAAAAGAACATAATCACCCCTATGTTCACTGCAGCATTATTTACAATTGCCAAGATATGGAAGCTGCCCAAGTGTCCATCCATCAGTAGGTGAATGGATTAAAAAATTATGGTTCATTTACACACTGGAATTCTACTCAGCTGTAAAAAAGAATTAAATTTTACCTTTTGTGACAGCATGAATGGACCACAGAACATTGTGCTAAGTAAAATAAGTGAGACGTAGAAAGACAAATACCATATGATTTCACTCATGTGTCGAATCTAATGAACAAACTGAACTAAAAATGAAAATGGGGACAGATTCATAGATGGAGAGCAGGATGACAGCTTGTTGGGGGGATTTGAGGGGTGGAACGATTGAGCAAAAATGAAAAAGGACTCGGGGACATGTACAACAGTGTGGTGATTGCTGGGAGGAGGGTGTATAAGAGGAGTAAATGGTAATGGAAAGAAATACAATAAAGTTTAAACCAAAAATAAAAACTATATATATATATATTTATATTCTATATAAATTATTCTATATAAATATATATTCTATATATATATATAATTCTCACTGTACAAAAGAGGAAATTGAGACTCAAAAATATATAACTTTTTCAGGATCACACAGTTAGTCAGTGCCAGGATATAAATCCAAGTGTTCTGATTCCAAAAGTCTTATACTTTCTACTTCAGCAAATTTTATTTATTCACTCGTTCAACAGTTATTGAACATCTGTTTTACACCAAAAACTGTGCCAGGTCCTAGGGATACAGAAATAAATAAGATACCACCCTTCCCTGCACAGAGTTTTTGGTCTAACTGCATCTACAGATAAGTAACTGGATAGTTACAGTAGTAGAAATAAATGTTAGGTTAGCTTTAATAAGAAATGTAGAGACAATAGAGTATAGGCTTTGGAGCCTGAATGCTTGGGTTTCAATTACAGCTTTGACATTTTCTACCTCTGTTACTCTTGGCAAGTTGCTTAAGGTGTGCCTTAATCAATGCCTCAGTTTCTTTAACTATAAAATGGGAATTATAGCCCTAGCTAGTGTGGCTCAGTTGGTTGGAGCATCATCCTGTAACCAAAAGTTTGCAGGTTCAATTTCCTAGGGGGCACATACCTAGGTTGTTGGTGGATCCCTGATCTGGCCACCCCAGTCCGGGTGCATTTGGGAGGGAACCAATCAATGTTTCTCTCTCACATCAATGTTTCTCTCTCTGCCTTCCTCTCTCTCTTCCTCTCTCTCTCTAAAAGAAGTGAAAAATGACTTCAGGCGAGGATTAAAAAATGGGAATTATAGTAGAATACCTATTCTATAAATGAGTCAATACATGTAAAGTGACACATAAAACGTGCTCAAATGTTAGCTGTTGCTAGAGGTACATTAAGAGGGGGCAGAGCAAGAGCAGTAAAGCAGTGTTTATTGAAAACTTTCCAGAGAGGTAAGATGTCTGAGCTGAGCTTTGCAGATATAGTAGATCTAGTGGCCAACTAGATTTCAAAGGCTGGGAATATAATTCCATGTAGAGGAAAACACATGCAAACGCTTTGTTTCCCTTGCCAGCCCATTTGAAGCTCATCAGCTCAGTCACAATTTATTCAGAAACCTGCCACTATGAAACATGTTATTTTCTTTTAAGCTAAAATGGCTTTTCACATATATCCTGTGGTTCCAGTAATGCTGTCAGAGTCCCAAAATGAGGCCTAAGAAAGAGACAGAAGCAGTAGGGGCTCTGTATAAGCTGGTGAGTACTGAGGAAAGGCAGGACCTGAAGAAGCATATCCCATACACACCAGTGTCTGTCCAAGTCCCTGGCAGCTGGTAAAGTGGCTAACAAGGACAGGAAGAGAGTCAGAAAGAAAACTAGGGTCCCAAAGGAAAGAAATTGCTGCTGAATTAAAACAGTTGGGGCTGGTACATAAAAGATACAGAGAAGTGGAAGCAAAACAAATAGGACACAGGTGGCAAACACAAGGCCTGAGGGCCGAATCCAGCCAGCCACCTTGTTTTATCTGGCCCAGCACCTTGTTTCTACTTGGCAGCAGCGCTGACCTCTTGCTCAACTGTTAACGAGTAGTTACATTATACAGTCCTAAAACTACATTCAGCCCTTGAAGGCAACCTCAAGGCTGATGTGGCCCCTGGTGAAAATGGGTTTGACGCCCCTAAAATAGGAAGTTTAAAACTCCACAAAGTGTTCACTCCCAATTAAACCAGCTTAATGCAGTTTCCCAAAGTCCTAGCAATCATTTCAAGAAGTCCTTTAAATCACTATATCCATGCAGGCACCCCTCTAAGAATACAAAGCTGCTGTTGTGTTGTGGTTGTAACTTTTGTATAGACATTTCTGGAGGAGCCCAATGAATGGACCAGATTAAAGACTGTCAGTGGGCCAAGGATCCCTGCCCTAGCCTTCAGCTCACATCACAGAGCTGAAGGGGAAAATCATCCTGCAGCCCAGTTTATAACTCTGAAGCAAGGTGTAGGGTAAGTGGAGGCAGTCTGGCTTCCCCACCCAGGTGTCTGGGTAGCTAAGGGAAGCAGCATTACCATAGTCTTGGAGGGGACTGATAACCAGTGTTCTCATAGCCTTGAGACTGGGTCCGATAAACTGTTACCATAACATAAAGTGGGTTTGCATGCATAGAATTATGTTATGTTATATAATTTCTGGCATCTTGCCAGCTTTGTTCCCCTCTAGTACTTAAACAGGTAGGGACTCCTTGCTGGGGGCAATGATGATGAGAGAGACACAAGGGGACAGGTGCCATGATGGGTGCCACGTTGGGGAGCAGGGGCCATGACATGAGACACACAGATAGACACACAGCTTGCAGCATGCGTGGCTCACCCACTTATGAATAAAGGCATGCTAGACATCCCAACAGTTCTGTGAGTATTTTTCCATCTGCAGGAATATTGTGGACCTGCGTGGCCTAGAAGGGTGGCAACACACAGGCAAGCCTAATGTTTGACACTTTAAGCTCACAGAGAGAATTTTTAGTGTCTCATGATATCTTTTGCTTGACAACATCTCCCAGAATTGGTCAATGCAATGTGATATTTTGGTATCTAGAATCAGGACATAATTCCTTCCTGGAGTTTTTGTTCTGTGTCCCTAGGATGTGGAAGGGTTTGATGATGATAACTGGTGTTTGGGGCCTGCCTCACTTTTTATGTATTTATGATTACAGCCTGTATGCAAACCTGATAGCATATGCTTCCCTTGTGGAAGCAGTAAGAAGAGCTATGAGCCATGGTAGGGAGGAAGGAGGGAGCATACAATCTTACTGAGTACCAAAGACTGGAAAATCCAAAACAGGTTTCTAAAATCCATCTGCTCTCTGGGGAAGACAGGTATACCTGGAATGGGCCTGTGAGTTCCCAAAGTCACATAGTTAGTGACAGAGCTCTGATCCAGTTTCAACCAGTGTTTTGTTCAACTTGAGAGAAGTATTGGCCTGACTGCTCTCTCTTTAATACAGATAAGCACAGGTTGTATTTTTTTTAAAGAATAAGCTACATGATTCATGTTAATTCTCTTGAGTTTACTGTAATACATTATTACTCTGTCAAGAGGGTCCAGATAAAAGCATGTAATTTCTCATGGCAATAGGTTAATGACTTGCATGATTTCTCTGTGGCATAGACTTTTAGAAGGCTGCTTCTAGTAAAATTCAAAAGATTTCAGTTAACTTCCTTAATTGCAAAACAAACCAGTCATTTTTTCATTGCCTTCATAAGCCTTTCAGCAGGAGGATGCCAGGACCTTTGAACAACATTTACACCGCTCACCAAGTTAGCCAAATTGATTTCCTTCCCCCACCCCTTTGAGTCCCTTTCTCTTTCCCCACTTTCCAATGTTCCCTGGGCTATCTCTTGCTCAGTACCCCTCCTTCCTTCAAACTAGCACCCCTAACTAGCACCCCATGCTACCAATTTTTCCAAATACTCCTACACTCTTACCTTAATTTTTAATGTTTTTTAAACATTTTATTTATTTATAGAGAGGGAAAGGGAAAGAGAGGGAGAGAAATATCAATGTGTGGTTGCCTCTCATGTGCCCTGCACTGGGGACCTGGCCGGCAACTCAGGCATGTAGCCTGACTGGAAATCAAACTGGCAACCCTTTGGTTCACAGCCTGCACTCAATCCACTGAGCTATACCAGCCAGTCTTGATTTTTTTATCAACTACTTTCTTCATGCCAGGTAGTGTACTAGGTAGATTGCACATGATATATCATTAATTTCCAAGTTTCCTCTAGGCCTCTTGCCGTCACTATCAGCACCTAGGCAAAATTTTCCTATCCTATTAGGGTATTGCTTTAATTGCCCAGATAACAGCTAGTTCTCTGACAAATTAATCTGTGCTAAGATGTTAAATGACAAGCCTCAAAACACGCTATTTAAACATATGTGAACCCCTGTATTGGCCTTATTGGAAAACTATGGTTTGCCCAAGGGTCTAATTCAGAACTCTTCATAATAATATCCTCTACTTTGACTGTGTTAAAAAGCCCCTTCCATAACTACTAAATATTATCCCTTAGCTGTATGAGGTGTTTTTTAGGACTTTATCTGTTGCCATATAATATGAAGGCATGTTTTAAGGGTCCCCTTATCAGCTCTAAATTGCAGTCTTAACCTGTTGCTTCTTCTGAGGCCCTGGCCCTGCTCTGAGAAATCCTGTTTCCTTGACATAGGAAGTCAGAATGTCCAGGCATCTAGGGGTTGAGGGGAAGAGCAGAGGCAGTAAGAAGAAAGCCAGAAAAGTCCAGAGAAGCTCTGAAAACACAGTCTTCTGAATGTATCTCACAGTCTAATCCTGTAGGTGTCTGAACCTCGGGCCACACCTCTAGCCCAGCCACTCCTGGTAGTGGCTGCAGCTCTTACCAAGTCCCACTGCAGGCTAAGGGCCTAGGTTTTAATCTCTATTCTCTCACCTGTCATTAGCACAATCTGAGCTAGGGAAGGAGACCTAACTAAAATCCGACTTCCAGGCCTTCTCAAGACACTAATATAGTGAGGTTCTCCCATCAGAAATGTCATTATTCAAGACAGCTCTATGCCCCCTAACACCACCATCACTGGTATGAAAGTGGGAACTTTCTGAGGGTGGACTAGTGTCTTCTCTAGTGGATGGACACATTGCAAGAAGAAAAGATAAGGGAAAACATTGAGGTCAGAGGTCAGAATGGCAGAACTAGAGGGAAATTTTGAAATTATTGTAACAGGGTGCAGCCAAGAGGGGAGCCCCAAATAGGGACTTATAATAGGGTCCAGAAGAGCTTGGAGATAATTGACTCCACAACACAGGGCCACACCTGTCCAGAATGCTGGCAGCTGTGGCCAATTGTGAGAGGAGCCAGAAATGGGGCTGCAGAGGAAGATTGGTGCTGGGATTTAAACGGAGGCACGGCAGCCATTGGGGGTCTCTCTTTTAGGGACCACACGTCTGTTTAGGACCATTCAGCTTTAGTGTCTTGGTTGGGACCATGCGGCTTGGGTGACAGTCAGGACCACGAGGTTTTGGAAGTGCTCCCTTTTGCCACATGGAGGGTGCTGGGAGGACTGTGTGCATTTGTGGGGAACTTTAGTTTGTGTTATTTCAAATAAATAATAAATTCCTTTCCTTTTCACTGATCTCTGGTATTAACAGACACCTTTCCTCAGGCAGTGGGCAAAATGAACCCAGCAGGTGGGGAGGAACCCCTGTAGAAAAAGGGGTTTCTAAAATCTCCAGGGGGAGAAAACGGGGGGGGTCTTTTATATCATTCAGCCCTGCCCCATCTGCTCTGTAAATTATCTCAATCAGTGAATCTTAAACTTGGTGCAATGTTTATTAGAATCACCTGAAGGACTCATTAAAACACATATTTCTGGGACTCACTGTAGACTTTCTGATTCAGTACAATTATTATTTGTAACAATTCCCAGATGAGGTTGATGCTTCTGGTTCAGGGATCACATTTTGAAAATCACTGTGCTAATCTACTCTAAATATTTCATAGGTAAGGAAATTCAGTCCCAGAGAAGGGAAATAATGTCTCTATTTTATAAATGTGAAAACTAATGAGCATTTTAGTAAACTGCCCAAGGCTACACAACTAGTAAATGGTACTTTAATTTCTTTTATTTGGAGTTTTATTATTTTTTACCTTTTATTTTTACTTTTTTCACATTTTTTCATTGTTGCTCACGTACAGTTGTCTCCGTTTTCCCGAATTAATCCCCCATGCCCTCACCACCACCTCTCACCCTCGAACCTAACTTCCTTTGGCTCTGTCCATGTGTTCTTTATACATGTTCCTTGACAACACTTACTCTTTTTCTCCTGTTGTTGCCTTCCACCCACCCTCTGGTTACTGTCAGTTTGTTCTTTATTTCAATATTTCTAGTTATATTTTGCTTGCTTGTTTGTTTTGTCATTTTCACTGTCCTCACTGGTGATCAGTCTATTTACATTTTCCACTCTTCATGATTTAGTCTAAGACTGTTATATATATATGGCTAGAGACTTATCCATTTCTTCTAGGTTATTGAATTTGGTGGTAATATTCTTATGTGATATTTTGTATTTCTTTTTATAAATTACTTTATTGTTGTTCAATTACACATGTCTGCATTTTCTCCCCACCGCTCCTCCCCACCCCAGCCAAACCCACCTCTTTCCCTTGTTGCCACCCATGCCCTTGGTTTTGTCCATGTGTCCTTTATAGTAGTTCCTGAAAACACTTTTCCCCACTGTCCCCTCACCCCTCCTCTCTGCCTATTGTTAGATTGTTCTTAATTTCAATGTCTCTGGTTATATTTTGATTGCTTTTTTCTTTTGTTGATCAGGTTCCAGTTAGAGGGGAGATCATATGGTATTTCTTCCTTACCGCCTGACTTATTTCACTTAGCATAATGCTCTCCAGTTCCATCCATACTTTTCCAAAGGGTAGAAGCTCCTTCTTTCTCTCTACTACATAGAATTCCATTGTGTAAATGTACCATAGATTTTTGATTCACTCATTGGTTGATGGGCACTTAGGTTGCTTCCAGCACTTGACTATTATAAATTGTGCTGCTATGAACATTGGGGTGCATAGGTTCTTTTGGATTGATGTTTCAGGGTTCTTAGAGTGTAACCCCAGCAGTGGAAATGCTGGGTCAAAAGAGAGTTCAATTTTTAGTTTTCTGAGGAAATTCCACACTGTTTTTCACTATGGCTGCACCAATCTGCATTCCCACCAACAGTGCACTAGGGTTCCCTTTTCTCCACATCCTCTCCAAAAATTGTTTGTTGATTTGTTTCTGATGGTCATTCTGACTGATGTGAGGTGCTATCTCATTGTGATTTTAACTTACATCTCTCTGATGGCTACCAATGCTGAGCATCTTTACATATGTCTCTGAGTCCTGTGTATGTCCTCCATGGAGAAGTGTCTATTCAAGTCTTTTACCTATTTTTTAATTGGGTTTTTTGCCTTGCTGGAGTGGAGTCATATGAGTTCTTTATATATTTTGGAGATCAAACCCTTGTCCAAGGTATCATTGGCAAATATGTTTTCCCATATAGTTGGTTCTCTTTCCATCATAATGCTGCTTTCTTTAGCCATTCAGAAGCTTTTTATTTTGATGAGATCCTATTTGTTTATTCTTCCCTTTATGTCCCTTGCTTTAGGAGATATATCAGTGAAGATGTTGCAGCATGGAATGTCTGAGATTTTCCTGCCTATGTTCTCCTCTAGGATTTTGATAGTGTTACAACTTATATTGAAATCTTTTATTCACCTTGAATTTATTTTTGTGTATGGTGTAAGTTGGTGCTCGAGTTTCATTTTTTTTGCATGTATCTGTCCAGATCTCCCAACACCATTTGTTGAAGAGGCTATTTTTACTCCATTTTATGCTGCTGCCCCCTTTGTCAAAAATTAATTGACCATAGAGACTTGGGTTTATTTCTGGGCTTTCTATTCTGTTCCATTGGTCCAGGTGTCTGTTCTTATCCCAGTACCAGGGTGTTTTGATTACAGTAGACTTGTAATACAGTTTGATATCAGGTATTGTGATACCTCCTTCTTTGTTCTTTTTTCTCAAAATTGCTACAATTATTCAGGGTTGTTCATGGCTCATATAAATTTCTGAAATGTTTGTTCTATATCTGTGAAATATGTCATTGGTACTTTAATAGGGATAGCATTGACTCTATAAATTGCTTTGGGTAGTATGGCCATTTTCATGCTGTTAATTCTTCCAATCCATAAGCATAGTACATGCTTCCATTTGTTTGTGTCTTCCTTAATTTCTTTGTTAAGTGTAATATAGTTTTCTGAGTACAGGTCTTTTACCTCCTTGCTTAGGTTTATTCCTAGATACTTTATTTTTCTGGTTGCTATATCAAATGTGATTTTTTTTCCTGATTTCTGTTTCTTATATTTCATTGTTGGTGTAAAAAAATTCCTTTGACTTCTGAGTATTGACTTTGTATCCCACTGTTTTGCCAAATTCATTTCTTAGGTCTAGTAGTTTTTTTGTGGAGTCTACAGGATTTTCTATGTACACTATCATGTCATCTGAAAACAATGACAGTTTTACTTCCTCCTTTCCAATTTGTATGCCTTATATTTCCTTTTCTTGTCTGATTGCTGTGGCTCGGAATTCCAGTACTATGTTGAATAGGAGTGGTGAAAGCAGGCATCCTTGTATTGTTCCAGATCTTAGTGGGGAAGCTCTAAGTTTTGTCCAATGACTATGATGTTGACTCTAGAGCTCTCAAAATTGGCCTTTATTATGTTGAGGAATACTCCCTCTATTCACACTTTGCTGAGTGTTTTTATCATAAATGAGTGCTGTACCTTATGAAATGCTTTTTCCATATCTATTGATATGATATGTGATTTTTGTCTTTGCTTTTTTTATGTGGTATATTATGTTTATTGATTTGTGAATATTGTACCATCCTTGCTTCCCTGGGATGAATCCCACTTGATCATGGTGTGTGATCTTTTTAATGTATTGCGGATGTGGTTTATCAATATTTTGTTGAGGATTTTAGTGTCTATGTTCATCAGTGATATTGGACTGAAGTTTGCTTTTTTGTTATGTCTTTATCTGGTCTTCAGATTTGTATCGTGCTGACTTTGTAAAAAGAGTTTGGGAGTCTTCCATCTTCCTGAATTCTTTGGAATAATCTGTGAAATATGGAGGTTAGCACTCCCATAAATGCTTTGTAATATTCTCCTATGAAACCATGTGGTCCAGGGCCTTTGTGTGTGGGAAGCTTTTTGATTACTGTTTCAATTTCATCAGCTGTTATTGGTATATCCAGGCTTTCTGCTTCTTCTTCATCAAGTTTTGGGAGTTTATATTTTTGTAGAAATTTGTCCATTTCTCCTAGGTTTTCAAATTCCTTGGAATCCAGTTCTTTGTAGTAATTTCTTACAATCCTTTGTATTTCTGTCATATCAGTTGTAATCTCTCCTCTTTCATTTCTGATTTGTTTACTTGTGTCCTCTCTTTTTCTTGATGAGCCAGTTTAAAGGCTTGTCAATTTTGTTTATCTTTCAAAGAACCAGCTCCTGGATTTGTTGTTCCTTAGAATTGTCCTTTTAGTGTCTATGTCATTTCATTCTGCTCTGATCTTGTTTATTTCCTTCCTTC
>JAPYXV010000808.1:0-14773 GCA_028533065.1 Trachops cirrhosus | reverse complement strand
GGAAGGGTTTACAGGAACGAATATAGAGGACACATGGACAAAACTAGGGGTGTTGGAAAGGGGAGGGAGGAGGGGAGGAATGGGTGGGTGGGCTGGAATGGGAATAAAGGATAGAAACTGTACTGAATAAACTAAAATAAAAAAATAATAATAAAAACCAGGGAGTATGAATTTACTCCTGCATATTACGGTAAAAGAATAACCATACATTTTTATTTTTCTAAAATTTGTCTGTCTCCAAGCCACAGTTGGTGAGGTTTGCCATATTTCCTAATCACTGCTTTGACTGTACCTTACTGTGTAAGTGCTAGTCTTCATCACGGTATGAGCAGTAGTGATGACAAGGAGAGCAGCTGTGTCCAAGACCTTCTGCACAGAGCTTTTTAGATTCTGCACCCCTCCCCCTGAATTTGAAACTTTGTGATCATGATCTAGGCATGTTCTTGGCAGTCCTAGAAGTCCTGCCACCCCATAGAGCACTGTGTGGGAGTGAATGTAAGTTCCCACCATGATGCCAACCCAAGCCTTTCTTGTCCTTACCCAGGAGTCTCTCATCCACTAACACAAATTACTTCTAGAGCCCATAAGAGCCAAACTTTTAAAAACAGCAACTGTTAGTCCTGCTTTGAAGCCACGGAAACTTAGACATTATGACAAAAAGTCTTCCTAGCTACTTCCAGGGTCCAAGTTCCACAGACTATCTGCATGATGCCTGTGTTTGGTGACTGGGCTGGTGGGTGTGCAGTGACCAGGATGCAGAGAGGAAATATTCCTCATTCTTTTGCAGATGCCTATGGGAGAAAGCCAGACAATTTTTTCTCCAGGTCATTCTATGACAATAGTTATTTGCGATCATGGCTCACCTTTAGAAATTTTGCAAAACAATCTTACTTATTTTTGCAAAATAATTTTATAGCCATTCCTATGAAGTAATGATGTGATTTTTTCAAAATTCCTCACCAGAAGATGTATTTATTGATGAGAGAGAGAGAGAGAGAAACATCAGTCAGTTGCCTCCTTTCCATACCTCAAACTAGGAACATGCCCTATGAAGAATTGAACCTGAAACCTTTTGGTGTACAGAAAAGGACAACACTCAAACAACTGAGCTACCTGACCAGCATATAACAATGTGATTTTTAAACAAAATAATTTCAATTTTGACTTCATTTATTACCAATAAAACCATTAAATGTTGTCAAAATTTTATGAAAAACTAATAAAATAAGCATATAGCATCATATATTGTTAGTTAATTCTTTTCAATTTTCACATATTTTAAAAATGTGTTACATATATTTTTAAATTCATGAAAATTGAAAGCAAGTGACTTACATAGAACATATGTATTATATATGCATTTGTAATTTCTTTTGTTGTTTATTAGATATAAGCACACTGTTATTTTTTCATAAATCAGTTCTTCTGCACATTGAACACTATCTCTTGTGTCCCCTTTAACCCTTGATCTCTTTTTTCATTTTCTAGTAACATTTCTGTCCCAATATTTTATGTTTTGTAAATAATGTAAGACTGTATTTTGTAAATGAATTTAATCATTTTTGTTTTTCATAGGAGAACCCAGCCTCTTCTCACTTAAGATAACTGAAGTACTGATTTTATTCTATTTAACTTTCTTTATATTTTCATTTATTTTACTTTGTTTTCTCAACTCTTCATCTGTTTCTTTTGACATTAAAGTGTACTTTCTAATTCCTATAGTATTTATCTTCAAAATTCCAGCAGTCATTATCAAACACATATTTCTATATTATATGAAAAGAAGTTACCACTCATTTCTCCTCACAAAGAAATTGTCTTTCTCCACAATTCACATTCTAATAAAATGAGTGCTTTAAATGTCTTGATTAATTTTTGTAAATGCATTTATCAAGGAATAAATCACATATAGCAAAATATATAAATCTTAAGCATACAGTTACAAGAATTTTACCTATGTATGCAATTTGGTGAACAAAACACAGGTCAAGATGCAGAATATTCTCAGCAGCACTGAGAGTTCTCCCAGGCTCTCAATATTCCCCATACCCAGTGTAGCCACTATTCTGATGATTCTTGAACTTTTAATAAAAGGAATTGCATGATATGCATCCCTTTGTGCCTGGCTGTTTTTATTCAACACAATGTTTTTGAGATTCATAAAAAGTCTGTCAGTAAGCCATTTTTTAAATTATTGATTATATTTTATTATATAAATAAACCACAATTTGTTTCCACTGGTGGACATTTGCATTGTCTCCAGTTTGGGCTATTATTAATCATGCTGTCATGAACATTTATTTGCATGTGTGGCTTAGAAAGACACAGGACTTCATTTTTCTCAGGAATATATATCCAGATTTGAATTGCTGGGTCATAGAGTAGGTGCATGTTTAACTTCATTAAAAACTGTCAAATTACTTTCCAAAGTACTTCTACCAATTTGCATTCTGATGAGCAATATATAAGAATTTCTGTGGTTCTTAATCTGTTACAACAGCTTATACTGATGTTTATAATTTTGGACATCTTCATGGGTTTTTAGTTACATATCAATGTCTTTTAATTTAAATTTTTCTTGATAATTAATAATTAAAAACATCCTTTAGTGCTCTTATTAGCCATTCATATATAGTTTTTTGGTGACACACATATTTAAGTCTTTTACCATTTTTAAAAATTAGTGTTTTTTTCTTATTGATATTTTAGGAAGATAAAATATTAATAGTAGGTATACCTCTAAGAATCAGTAAAGAGGACATAGAAGAACTCATTTAAAATAAATAATAAAAAGATTACATGTAAAACAAAAGAGATAAACTATTTGAACATGTAATATAAAAACAAATCTAAATAACCAATAAACATAGAAGGAATATTTCACCTCACTGAAAATTTAGGAAGTGCAAATTAAAACATTAATAAATCCTCAATAACTTGGATCAATTGTGCATAAAACCAAATGTGTGACATAACCAAGGACTGGTGAGGACGAGGAAAATTTAGAGCCTTTATAAACTACTGTTGGTCATGCCCACTAAACCAGTGCCTTGAAGACCCATGTGCCACTATCTAAAAAATTTGAGAGTGCACATCACTGATATTTAACCATTTTGCTTAGTGAATATATATGCTAGGAGACATAGAGAAATGTGTTCAGTACAGCCTAGTTTATATGGCAAAAAGTTGGAAAAATGTGTATAAACATCAATAGAGAAATGAGTATACAATTGTTCTAGTGCATTTAATATGAGTAAAATATATATAGATATGTGTCCCATGTATAGATGATGGAAACAAAGTTTTGAATTATAAGAAGTGATACATTATCATGTATAGAGTGCTTTATTTACATAAATCAGGTAAATGATATAGAATATATTTGAAAAGTGAGAAATAATATGCTTTTAAGTGATCCTCAAAATCTGGAGCATGGACCAAATTAATTAGCATTTTCTAGAAACTTGTTAGAAATGCAAATTCTTGGCCAGAACCTGAGACTTACTGTATCAGAATCTCTTGGGGGTAGTCTCCAGCTATCTACCTTTACAAGCCCTGCAGTGGATTCTGATGCTTGTTAAAGCTTGAAAACTACATATACATTATAGTTCTACATATCAGAGACATATTTATGTACTGAAAATATAATACAGATAGCTGGAGCAATACAAAGAAATTTCCTGACAGTGGTTGCCTTTGGAGTTGGAGCTGGACATAAACCTCAAATATCTGTGATGTCATGCCTATAAATATAAACAAATGTCATGCCAAAATGCTAATATTTATTAATTCTTAGTGATGGGTATGAGGGCCTTTGTTATTCTCTGAATTCTTCTGAAATTTGTATACTTCTAAAAAGAAAAAAGAAAAAGAACTCCAGACAGCATGGTTTAAGTAGTTATTGAATAGTGTAGGGATTTAATATATTGAGGTTGGGTAAGATTACATATAAACAAGGCATCTCATTGCTTTACAAATGATACTGAACACAAAGGGATTTTAAAATAAGAAATCAGGGCAGGAAGATTTTGTGAAAGAAAAATGAGGCTTAAGCATTAAACAATATTGAAGAAAACTGTGCACTGTGGGAATAATGTGAGAAGCAGGAGGACAGTATGGCTGAAGAGATGAGGACTCACATTGGTCACCAAGGCCAGTGTGAGTAGTGAAGACAGCTGAGGCATGAGAGAGAAAGTAGACTGCAGTTATGGAGCTCTGAACAAAAATTAAGTATGCAGACTTGATATAAAGAGTATAAAATGTTCTTTGATTTATAAGTGTCCTCAATCCATGTCACAAACCTTTTGGAAAATCATGCAGAAAAATAAGATCCTTCTTGGTTTATCATTATCATCATGAACTAGTATTAGTATTATATTGTCTGTCACATTTTCCAACATGCTTCATTCCCATTTTTTAAATATAAAATCACATGATCATTAGAGGGATTTTTCAAAAATGGCCAAAAATATGGAAAATATCAATTGATATTTACTCATGCTAGTCTAAGTGCTTTACATTTTTGAACCAGGTTAACCTCAAAATAACCTCATTATTTTTGTTTTACAAGGGGATAAATGTAGTACAGAGATGTTAAGTAAACAGTACTAAGGTCACAAATCACATAGGCCATGCTACAGGACTGGACCCCATTGCTTATAATATCAGAGACATGGGCTTAGACCACTCTGTTGGGTCTACTGCCTATCTTACCAAAATATGAGTTTAATTTCTGCATTAGAGTACATGGTATGTTTGTACCACAACCCTTTAAATATTCCTTAATTACTAGACATTGTGTGTCTGAAAATTTTTCTGCTTGTAAATAATGCAACACTGAACACATTTACATAGAAACCTTTACAAGAGTATTCATTTATTTCCTTAAGATATATTCTTACAAGCAGAACTTCTAAGGAAGGCACAAGGAAAATTTAAAGCTTTTACGTTGCTAACATACTTACAAAACTTGACCTGTATATATTGATTATGAGACCACTCCCAATGTGTAAGCAAGAAGACACTCCATTGTATCCTGTCTCTCTGATTCATATTTTAATTAACTGTTTTATTTTGAGATAATTATAGATTCACACGGAGTTATAAGAAATAGTCCAGAGAAATCCCATGTATATTTTACCCACCGTATTCCAATAACAGCTTGCAGTAGAGCATAGCACAATGTCACGACCAGGACAATGTACAGGATTCCTCAGGTGGCACTTTAATAGTCACATCCACTTTCCTCCTGTCCCTTCCTCCTCCTTATTTTCAGGCAACCACTAGCTTGTTCTTCATTTTTGTATCTTTGTCATATCAGGAATGTTATATAAATGAAATCATACAGATATAACCTATTGGCTTCTTTCTTTACAGAGAGCATAATTCTTCAGAGAGCCATCCAGTTTCTTGCATGTATAATAGTGTGTTCCTTTGTATTGCTGAGCAATAACCTGCAGTATGATGAACCACAGTTTGTTTAACCACTCATTCCCTGAAGGCTATCTGAGTTGTTTCAAACATGGAGCTATTACAAATAAGACTACTAAGAACATGTATGTTCCTGCTTTTGTGTGAACATGCATTTTCAGTTCTCTGGGATAAATGCCAAGCAGAGTGCAATTTCTGGGTCATGTGGCAGTTATATATTTATTTTTATGAGAAACTGCCAAACTGTTTTTCAGAGTGGTTGTACCATTTTGCATTCTCATCAACAACATAGGAGTGATTTAGTTTCCTTTCATCCTCGCCAGCATTTTTTTAACTATTTAAGTATTTTTTTTACTTTAGCCATTCTCATAGGTGTGTAATGAGGTTTCACTGTAGTTTTAATGGATCTTGTTACTTGAATCTTTATTAAATACAATAAAGTAATTTCTCATTTTAATTTGAAGTTTCTTCTCAATTTTTGTCCTTTCGTGTTTCTTCTATAATTTATAGTTCTATGTGCCTTTTATGTTTTAGTGCTTTAAAAATATCTTTTGTATATTTATATACTAGTGATATTAACCCTCCATTTAAAAAAATTTATTTCTTCTCCTGATTTCTTTGGGATTACCTGAACAAATAAATGTTTCAATATTCTTATAAAGCTTTGTTCCTAAGTCTTGAATGGCCACTACTACAGTCCAATAGATGTTTTCTAACTGCATCATTTCTTGGTCAGTTCAATTAATTAAATTAATCTGAACTCTGCATTTTAAATTCTGCACAGAAACTTTCCTTACATATTACACATAAATTTAATCTATTTCTGTTAGTATTATGCATGGTGGCTATTTACGTATAGTATTTGCTATACAATTATTTGCTAACAATGGGTTATCAGTTCTCTCTGAAGCCAGATATTTTTTTCCTGGTTAGTATTTTATAGTCCTTGGTCCATTTCATAGTCTTGGAAGTCATCCACTTAAGCCCACAACATGTATAGAGATTTCTGAAGAGACTAGGGATTACAAATGGAGTCAGAAGACTCAAAGTTTGAGAATTGTGTACCTGTGCATGTTCATTCTGCCTCAACAACAGTCTTACTCAGTGACCTTAGGAAAGTCACTGAAATCCTTGCCTTTTTTATTTCTTTGTCTATAAACAGGGATCAGACCATTTTCTGCCTCCTTGGTCTGATCCAAGAAACTTTATTGATGAGACAAAGGCAATGGAAAAGTTACAATGAAAGACAAACTTCAGTTGGGAACAGATTCATTTTAATTATCCATCCAGGCAACATTTGTGTTTGCAGTAACCCCTACTATCAGCTATAAGGTAGGGGGAAAAACCAATGTCTTTAGCAGAAAGCACAGGGTTAGGGTTGTGGGGGCTAACCCAAGAACCCTGGTGAGCATTAAACAGCTGGTCACAGTAATGCAAAGCACTATGAAGGGCAGCCTCAGAAAGTCTCCTTTTATTTTCAATTATTTTCATTCTATTACAGTTGTCCCAATTTCCCCCCCTTTGTCCTCCTTCCTACAATCAGCCCACTTCCCACTCCCGCAGTCCACCCTCACACTGTTGTCCATGTCCATGGATGATTCATATATGTTCTTTAACTAATCTCTTCCCCTTTTTTCCACCATTATCCCTCTATCCCCTCCCTGCCAGCAGCTGTCAGTCTATTTCCTGTTTCCATGTCTCTGATTATATTTTGTTAGTTAATTTTATTCATTAGATTCCTCTTACAAGTGAGATCATATGGTCTTCATCTTTCACTAACTGGCTTATTTCACTTAGTTTAGCATAATAGTTGTCCATTTCCAACCATGCTGTCAAAACAGATAGGAATTCTTTCCCTCTGCTGCATAGTATTACATTGTGTGAATGTACCACAGTTTCTTAACAAAGCCAGGAATTACTCTGAAGAGTTATTGTTCACAGGCACAATCACCCTGCTCTCTAGAAACCAAATGAAAGAACTCATGGCAACGTACAAAGGAGAAACCATCTGAGGTAGGGAAGCAAGTTGTGGGCTGAATCTACTGCTTGGAATCTGAGAAAGGTAACCCTTGTCAGCCCAGAGCAAACACTTCCAGCAGGGTGGGATTCAGTGAAACATCCATCTCTCCCTGAACCACATTTACCTATAGAAGGCAAACCCTTTTTTCTTGACTAGAGAAAGTCACTTCCCAGAGTATATCAAGCAAGGCAAAATCCTTGCACCCCATCATGACTTTTGACACTTTGAGATTCATTTAGGTTGGGGACACTAAGCCAAATATATCATTCCATCATGTTTTTGTACAGCTTGTGGCAAAGAATAATTTTCATATTTTGAAATAGTAGAAAAAATCAAAAGATGAACAATATTTCATGACAAATCAAATTTTATGAAATTCAAATTTCAGGACACAGGCATACTTATTTATTTACATATTTTCTGTGGCTGCTATAGGGGTACAGAAGTGGATTTGGGTAGTTGTGATGAAGATTGTATAAACCAAAAGCCTAAAATAGTTATTATCTGGCTTTGCACAGAAAAAATAATTATCTGACTCCTGATCTAGGCCATCCTCCCACAAAATCCTTTTATAGGCCCAGCAGACCATCATCTTGCTTTGTAACTCATACCTGTCACAGTGTGTCACCTCATAAGCCAGTCTGTAACCTTGACAGCAACAAACATCAAAATTTTCTTTATTCTGAACTCAAATCTCTAACTCACTGGGCCTAATTATGCTCTATCACAATGGCCTAGAATAAGTTTATTCTCTTCCATGCATGAAGGCAAAAGGAAATGAGAAGAATTCTTCCTTTATCAGTACCACATGCATGAAAAGTTGCCAGCTGCTCAACACCACTGAGCCTACAGAGGAATTTTGCCTGTTACTCACTGTTAACTCTCCTCTCAGTATTGCTCAGGAGAATTAGGGTGTGCAGAGCTGGGTACTGCTGAAACCCACCAGCTCCCACAAGCCATGCTCTTGGCTATGGCTGCTCACAGGAGCCAAAGCTGTGGTCATGAAAAAGTCACATGCTATTTCCATTTGGCAATCTCAGGTGAGCCTATGTGAAGCAGAGCTCACCTCCTGGCTGGCATGCTGACCCCTCATTTCAACTAATAGCATAGCTTAAGTCACTGAATTCCTGCCATTTAAACTTTTACCCCCCACACTTTCACCCCTCGAGCTAGAAAGTTATCTAAAAGAAGCAAGGAAAAGTATTTAAGTTATAAGGTAATCTCAGGTATCATTTTGTCCACTGGTGCTCAAAAACAGGTTCATGGACACACAGTATCAGCATCTGCGAGAAGCTTGTTAGAGTTACAGAGTCACAGGCCCCATTCAGATCTTCCAAATTATAATACGTTTTCACAAGATATCTAGGCAATGTATATACACATTAATCTCTTCATGTCTCATGAGCCAGTTAGCTAAAATGCATACATAGAAATTCTTAAATAAATATCTATCTTTCATGGGTGTCAAACTATGCTACATCCATATATACCATCCATATTACTCAGTAATAAAATGACTAAAATTATTAATATACTTGACTTAGATAAACCTAAAGGAAAGTATGCTGAATGAAAACAGCCTATCTCAAAAGGACAAATACTGCATGACCCCATTTAGTTAACATTCCTAAAATAGCATAATTAGAGCAATGGAGAACAGGTTACTAGTTGTCAGGGATCAGATTTGGGGGGAGAGGGTGACTGTGGTTATAAAAGGATATAACATAAAGGAGTCTTATGAGAAGAGTTCTGTTGTATTTTGATAGTGGTGATGGTTACACTGAGATACACTACTGATAAAACTGCATATAGCTACACACAAACACATACAGAGATACACACAAACACATGAGTGCATGCATAACTGGTGGAATCTGAATGATCTTTGTGAATTATACCAACATTGATCTTTTAATGTTGATACCATACTACAGAAGTTGCATAAGATGCTGGGTGAAGGTACACAGAACCTCCCAGCACATTCCTTTCCAATTTCTTTTGTATCTGTAACTATTTCACAATAAAAGTTTTTAAAAAAGAAATTAAAAATAGATGTATTAACATATGGATGAATGAATGAGCAAATCAACAAACATTATTATCCATAATAGGAGTGGGAGAGGTGGGTCCATTTCAAATGACAATGTTTTCTCTATTTTTTGTTATCAAATGTTACTAAGATTTTTCATCAGCTATACTTCTGTCCTCTAGTTTTGCTGGTTCTCACTAGAAGCTATAGTCTTGTTGGCATTTGGGGGATAAAGGGAAATTTTAGACTCTGATAAGTGTACCTGAACTATAGGTCTATAATAAATCAAAACCTCAAAAATATGGAAATATTTATTAGAGAAAAGTCATTTTCTGTAAAGCCACAAGAATACAAAATGTATCATGTTTTATACATAATACTTTTATTTAAGACATTTATTTGGGGTTGAAAGAATTGAAAACACATTGACTGGGCTTTGAAGTCAAGATCTTAATATACAACCCCTGTCTCCACCTCTTCATTCTCAGATCTTTTTAACATCCATCTTAAAGTAAAATCAAACTGGACCATGCATGTTAACAGATTAGCCACTTTTGCCCTTGTACATATAATTGCTTAAATTTTAGTTTTAATGATCCCTCTCTCTTTCTGTAATTATAAGAACAATTAAGTGTTAGAGTTCAGAGTTTCTAAACATTAAGAAGAAGGGGACAGCCAAAATAAATATTTTCTGCCTTGAAATACCGATTGCTTTTGCAGTACAACTAATATTTTCCCAGTGCTTTGCAACTGATAATATACTTTCACTTACAGAGATTCATTTAGGGATCAACTCAGACAATATGAAAAATGGTGTTAAAGCTGTTAAACTAGGAAAAGAGAATTGCATGGAGATTTTCCCACCAATCAGGAGAGGCCTGATTAGGTATAATAAGCTTATTAATTTCAAAGAAAAATGGGACCTCCCCAAAAGAATCTCTCATTCTGACATTTTGATCTCCTGACCATAGCCCCCACGACTCTCCAGGAGAACTTGCATGTGTCTTGAGCTTGGATGAAGGAAACAAATCTATGGGATGAACCAGGACTTGAATCTACCAAACAATGGTAAATGTAATAGCTTGACATTGGTGAGCCAGAGTTCACTTCCTGGGTGAAGGCATTCCATTAATTAGCTGTAAAATCAACTTGGGGACCAACTTCTTGGTTCTTTGTGACTTCCAAATAATAAACAGAGCACTTGTGGAAAGCAAACAGGGCAGAGCATTCCCATGGTCTCCAGAAAACAAAAATTTATTGAAGCCCTATAGGTATGTGCTTTGAAAAAGCAATTCTCACCCAAGGCTGCAGGGGATATTGAAATGGGTGGAGCCCAGAGCCAAACTAGAAACTAATAAAAAAATTCAAAAGCATAAGAGGTAATCATCACTAAATAAGAGAGGAGAAGAAGCAGAAAAAAGCAAGGGGGACACAAAGCCTGGAATTCAAGTAGCAGGGCAGATATTGTTTTCTGCTGCTGTCTTTTACATGCCAGGCAAAATGTAGGCAAGGCAACTGAGTAAAAAGATCAGAAGAAGGAAAAACTGAAGACATGTGGAGAGAGGGGAATAAGATACAGTTATTTTCCTCAAACACATAGTACAGTGGAGAAGTTAGATGCATTCACTAGTAATTTTAAAAAAAGCAGAACATGGGAAGTGTCTTGTTTGAAAATAACAAATAAATATGGAAAATATGAGAAAAAAGAAATTAGTTTTGATTCAGGGAATCTTGGAAGGCTTCATGGAAGAAGAAACATGGGCTGGATTTTCATAGAAAGTATTTCAACAAGCAGAGATAGTGGGGGAAAAGCATACTGAGTAGAGGAAAAGTAAGTTCAAAGGCAGAAAAGGTGAAAACATAATAGAGCATCCTTGGCATGTATTTCTTGAATATATGGAGAGCAACTGGTACCTGGCAGGACAGGGGGCTTGGAAAAAAAGATTGAAAGACCAACTTAAACCAGTGTGGGCCTTAGCTGAGGGGGAGAGTTATCTGCATGGTAGATGATGTAGGGAATGGAGGAGGAAGGGAAGGCAAAAATGTCAATGAGGAGAACATGTCAGAGAGAAGTTATGAGGTTCTTGACTGATAGTGTTAAGGGAGCTGCAGAAGTGAGCAAGTCTGCAGTCAGAGGTTGGCATCTGATTAGAAGAAAGTTTATGGAAGAACAGTCAAAGATGGCTGTAAGATTTCTAATCAATATTACTGGGAGATGGTGATGCTATTAAAAAAAGTATTAATAGTAGGATTGTATAAGATGGTCTTAAATATTTTCTCTTTTTTTTCAAATGATTCATATCAAAGATATACCTTTCTGCCTATTTTGAAAATTATTTGCCTATGAGATTATTTATAACTTCAAAATATTTTCCATTTTAATTTGGCTGGGTTATTTAGGTTGAATTCCCTAGAAACAGAGCCTGAGACAAGAATCTGGGTCCCGAACACATGACTTACTGAGAGTACCCTTGGGAGAAATCTGTAAGGGAGGGAAGGAAGCAGGGGAACAAGGGAACTAGCTGAGCAAAATGTGGGCTTCTTTGGAGTCCAGCCCAGCCTGATCCCATGGAGATATCTAGAACATGGATCGCACCACAGACTTAAGCCCACTTAGAGGCAAAAGGAAATGCTTCTGTACTCTGGATCATCAGTCTTTGGCTTCTGCCTCTCTCAGGACCAAGGAAATGAGTCTACCTTCTTGGGTATGGAGGCCCCCCCCCAGCTTAAGGAAATTCTCTAGAGAAGGTAGCAGGCGCTAAGCCTTTAGTTGCCAATATTCAGAGCAGTTGGGCATTGGTATATCTTCCTGATAGAGGGGATCTGGGTGAGGTACCAACAGTCCTCAATATCTATGGGTTTAGATGTTCACCTTAGATAATCATATCCTACATTATTACAAATAAATGATATTTTGGTAACTCAGTATGTCTAATTTTCTCTTGTCTCCCCTGAGAATAAGCTGGAAAAGAATAATCTCTAATTCATATATCTACTCGGGACCCCTTGGACCATGGTCTTAGGAAAAGCAAGAAAGCTGCCAAGATAATGTCAAGCTCTCTGAACTTTTTTTTTCCATTTCTAAACTCAACTTCTCATAGTCAGAACATAATCTTGTCTGAATTTGTGTCTTATCTGAATCTCATCATGATTTTCATTGTCTGGTAACATTTTAACTTAACCATCCATTGATCTCAAATTGTAGGAAACACCTGAGCCTAGAAGTAGAGTGAGCACTGAGTAAGAATACAAACAAGTGAGCAGGCTTTGGTACTGACATTCTAACTGAACCAAGGCCATTTCTAAGGAGGACTTTTTGATGAGCACTGTATGATTGATAAGCAAGAGTAAATAATTTTTAGAATAAGTTGGGGTCATAAATTAGTTGATTATAACACAAAATTAATAAAGTAGGTAATTCTGGATTTTATCAGTTCCTTAGATTGTGTGTTTCTGGCATATGGCCATAGAAAATGGTCTGTCAATAGTTTTGTTTGTTAAACCAAAAAGTTTTAAGAAAAGTACTAAAAAGAAAAAATAAATATAGGGTTATGTCACAAGGACACAGGGACTGGTTGGAAGGAGCATTTGCCAGTGAACTGTAGGACAGTTTGAGCATCAACATATTTAAGGATAATAATCCATGAATCTATACCAAAAAGCACTAGACAAATCAATAAATAAACAGGGAGGGAAGGGGGGTTCTCACCTAACCAAATGCGGATTACTGTCTGGTAAATGCATCAGATGTACTGAAGTTGGAAAATCAGTATTTTGCAACCATCATAGCAAAGATAGGACCAAGTGAGAATCATCAGAAGGTGCTAAATGCATGGAGAAATTTTGATGAGAAACAAAATAAGTACATGGTTTTAAGTGTCTTTAACAAACTATCTTATTAGTCGCAAAGGAAACAGATTAACTATACCATGGAGAAATTGGACAACCTTTGATGGGGAAGAACTTGGACAATATTTCCGGTGATAAAAATTAACATCATTACTAAGGAGCAGGTGAATATTATATGTCTCTGAATGTGATATTTTGACAAGGGCACAGCACCCCTCATGCATTCCGGCTGAAAATGTACAACCTTAGTCTAGTCATGAGGAACCCTCAGCAACTCCCAAATAAAGAGCACTCATTTAACATTTAACATTCAATTAAAAGGAGGGGGTTGTATTATTTTTAAAATGTCAATATCATAACTGAAAAGACAGGCTGAGGAACAGTTACAGATTAACAAAATCTAAAGAGATGTGGCAAGTAAATGCATGATCCTAGGCTGGGTCCTACACTGGCAGGAAAATAATGCTATGAATGTCCTAAAATCCACAAGCAATTGTGGTTATTAGAAGAGTAACCTTATCATTTGGAAATATACACTTAATAATCTAGGGATAGAGAGACATTATGCATGCAAACTACTCCTTCATGGTTTATAAAAAAGTATATTTAATGTATATGTGTATATATGCATATGTGTACTTAGAAGGCAAATAAACAAATAAGTCAAAATGTTAATAGATAATGTCGATATTTCTGCAGCTTATCTGTGAAATTCCAAATAAAAAGTTATTTGCAATTAAGATGTTTTAAAAACCATAGAAGCAAAATATATGTATACATTAATACCATTATCCCCAAATTATTTCCTGTCTGCTGAACAAAATGGAGTCCATTTCTTCTACTCTGACTCAAATACACAACCAAGGGCCTAGCACCTACGCCATAATGATGCTTCTGAAGTGGTCTCCCAGTTCTCTAACTCTTCCTCTCTGATCACTTGGCCTATGACATATAAAATGAATTACCTTACAGAAGCACAATTAGGGTGGTATCTCTCCTCTGCAAAACCTTTAGAGGGCCCTTAGTTGACTACCAAATACAGACCAAACTCATTTGCTTGACCTTTAAGACACTCCAAATATGACCCTAAATTGGGTATTCCTTTCTTTTCTTCTACTAATTTCAATGACAAAAACCTATGAAATAAAACATGAGCTTTAGAGTCAGAAAAACGTTGAGTTTCCATCTAACTCCAAAATGAGTTGTTTGAGATGGGGAAACTTCCTTAACCTCTCTAAGGTAAAATTCCTTCATTTGTAAAAAAAGAAAAAAGAAATTATAATATAGAATATACAAGATGATGATTAAATTATATTATTATGCCTCATAATAATATACTTTAGTCTATAATTATTGCCATTCCCCAATTTTCTACAAAAGTTTCTTCTGATCAGAATTCTATTGCCATTGACTTTTTCCTCTTTGAGAGCATGCTCTTTTTTTTT